>JAMBUN010000084.1:0-271693 GCA_030271035.1 Microascus cirrosus
GGGGGGGGCATAAATTTTTTGCATTCACCCCCCCCCCCCCCCCGGGACATCTATTAGTCAGGGTCCCGTTTTGCCAAGCCTCTCAGCCTTCCCACTAAACGCGTCACAGTTAAAGCTTCGCAATAGCGCGTCACTAATACCTCTAATCCCTATATGATGCCTCCTCAAAACCAAGTACGGGCTACTGCCCGTAAAGAACTTACTCCTGACCTTCGTTCCCGAATTTGCGAGCTACGCAGCATCAATTGGTCTTGGAAAAAGATCCATGAGCAGTATCCCGATATCCCTCTAAGCACGATCCGTTATACTGTCAAACGCGAAGAAGCCCGCAACCAAAACAAAGACTCCCCTGCGTACAGGGCGCCCTCGAATCCTTACCGAAGAGCAACGAGATCATATATATGACAATCGTCACGCATAAAGACCCGCATATTAGTATGCCAGACCTGCTTGCAGAGGTCAATAACACAGTAAAGCTCCGGTCTATACAAGTGCTTCTACGCAAGATAGACTGCCGTAAGTAGCTCTAACGCCGGCGCCCTTATCTTAAGCCAGAACATGCGGCTAAACGGCTCTGGTGGGCTCAGCAGCATCAGCATTAGGGCCCTGAGGATTGGAAATGCGTGCGGTAGAGCGATGAGTGTACTGTTGAGCGCGGCCATGGCATAGGTGCCCAGTACACCTTCACAGGCGCCCGTCAGAGCAGCTATAAGCTTGCGATATCTACTCTCTCCCTCTACATAAGCAGGTCAAGCAGATGTTTTGGGCTGGGTTTAGCTATGACATGCGTACAGAGCTTGCAGCGCTACAAGGTGACCCTGACTTGGCACGGCACGGCGTTAGCTCACGTACAATCGTCACCTTCTATCGAGAGGTCCTTCAAGGGTTTGTAAACCCCCAGGTAGGCCATATCTTCATGCAGGATAACGCCCTAGTCCATTATGCCCATATTGTATGTGACCTACTTTGCGATATGGGCATTCGTTGTATGGAATGGCCTCCCTATTCGCCAGATCTCAATCCTATTGAGAACCATTGGAAGCTTCTAAAACATAGCATATATAAGCTACGGCCAGACCTTCTAGAAGCTCCGAATAATAACGGTACGCTGAAGGTTTTGGTAGATACGGCAAAAGAGGCTTGGATAACGCTGTATGAAGAGATTCTTTAAAATCTATCTGTCAAAATGAAGAATCGTGTAGATGCTGTCTTAGCTGCAGATGGTTGGTATACAAAATATTAGGGAAATTTGGATTTTGATGACATAAGTACTTCAGCCTGGTCACGTGTGAGATTTTAGTTGAAGGGAGGATGCAAAGACTTTCTGCAGCCCACTGTATCTAAGACAGTTTAGGTATATAGAAATAGTAACAGATCTAGTAGTATATTAGCATAGCAGCCTTTGGGCTAATATATAATACTCTTCTGGGAATATACTAGATCTACTAGAAGGACCCTATCCTTACTATAGTATTCAGAGCAAGCCTAAATACTATAAAACTAGTTCAGGGTAAAGGAAGTTATAGCAGCTAGCTAAAGACTTATTAGAGGTCTATATATTAGCCCCGATCAGTTAAGGGACAGCTAAGAATAAATAAGTCGGGTTGACTGAGTGTAAATTGGCTATTATTAGCTGCTTGCTAATATCAAGCTATATCAGTTGAATATTTCAGAGGAAAGCCCAGAAGGGACAGCCCAGGACTAGGATAACAATACCCTAGGGCATCTCTGATCAGACTATAATAGGTACTTATTAGTCTCTTAGTTTTATAGTATAGATAATAGGTTTTGAAATAGTTCAAAGGTTTTCCAGGCTATAGGTTTTGTTAAGGAATCCGCTATTTGTTCTTCAGTAGGTATATAGAAGACCTCTATATCTTTATTAGCTATCCTTTCTCTTATATAGTGGTATATTATGTCTATATGTTTTGTCTCTTATGAAATTCAGGGTTTTCTGCTTATTTTAAAGTGATTTGATTGTCTTCTAGTAAATCAGGTGTCTTATAGGTATATATAAGTCTAGAAGGCCTCTGGCGGTTTTTGTAAGATGATTAAGATATATAGCCTCTTTAGAGCTCTCTTTTCAACCCATATATTCAGCTACAGTAGTGCTAAGCGCTACTATTTTCTGTAGGGTACTATTCCATGATAGAAGCTTATTCTGCCCTAATAGAAGCACATAGCCAATAGTGCTCCTTCAGTTATCTAGGTTATTTGCATAATCTGTATCACTGTACTCTTTAAGGAATAGATTCCTAGGGTCTTCTTCTTTATATGTTATACCTAGACTAGGAAATTTTTAAGGTATCCCCAGATTTTATCTAGTTTGTCCCAGTGTATTTTATTCAGGTTATTTGTATAAGATAATAGCCTATTCACTGTATAGGTTTTGTCAGGTCTAGTTTTTATAGATAGAGACCCTAGTTATCAATGAAAAAGAGTTATATCTTCCTTTTTGGCCTCTGTATCTGATTTCTTCAGCCTTAGGCCTATAGCATACGGGATATTTGACACTCTTATATTATTTTTTATTAAACCCATATAGCAGGCTTTGTACATATTTATTTTGATATGTAGTTAGAGTGTTATTAATTTTTATTTCTATTCCTAGAAAAGTACTTATTTCCCCTAGGTTTTATTATTAAGAGATTGTGCTATATTTTGCTATATTCTAGTATATTCTTATAATAAAAGAATACCTTTATAATTATAGCAAGAATAAAGGTAAAGGAATAGTAACTATAAAGAGGGGAATCTAGAATAAGAAGTATTATTAAGAGATAATATCCTCTATTTTAGTAATATAGTCTATGTACTAGAGCTACTATGGACTAAAGTGCTTATAGTATTCTATTAATCTCTAACTATAGGATATAAAAGAATTAAGAAGACAAGATGGAAAATAAGAGAGTAATAGCCTAGTGTCTGCCTATATTATGAAGCTTAATTCTGCCCCCTTATATAGTCAAATTATCTAGATCGCAGTAGTAGGCCTTATAGCTATATCAAAAGACCTAGTACACTAAATTTGGTACTAATTAAACAGTGCTTTTATTAGAAAATAGGACCTAAAGGTGTTAGGTCTACAGGCTACTTATTCGTACAATATATATACTAAAGTTAATCGATCAATACGCCTGCCCCTAAGCTAATAACAGCAAAAAACCTAACTTTGCCTTAGCCTATAATAGCATTAAGCTTTAGCTAGCGCTTCAAGAGCTATTTGCAAAGTCTTTTATACTGTAGAATACGCTTAAGGGTACTCTTCGAGACGCAAATCCTGTCTGTATATACAAGGCATCTCTATAAGATATTATTTACAGTTGGCTGTCGGTTTAGTCTAACCAACAGAGCTGTATTGATATTTTAAGTTAGAAAAAGGGAGAAGAGAAGGAGAGGTGCTAGCGCAGCGCTTATAACGCATTCGAGGATTTGCAACGTGGCCTTAGCACTAAATAGCTATCCCGTTACTTGGGTTCTGGCCTGGGCTTAGTGCCGGCAACCTTCAGATAGGGCAACCTATAACATTCTACTAAATACACTAAGGGTTATTATTTCCTTTTACTTACTGGCTATAAGTATATCCTCACTAGAAATAGCATTAGCCTTAGTAAAGCAGGCTGTATTATATGATATTTCTCCTATTAAGGAGGAGTTATCTATTAAGTTGCTCTGCTTTATAGTCTCCCTAATACTAACTAATTGTTAGATAATATATATAAGTTGGCCCTTATTATAGGGCTAAAGCCTAAGAGGGCAATGTCTTTAGTCTCTACCCTATATTATTCTTATACTGTTATTTATAGACTCTAAAAATAATAGCTATACTGCTTAATTATATCTCAGGGCTCTTAAAAGAAGGCTTACTACCTATATACGTACAAGCTGGGGAGACTGTTCTAATAAGATAATATAAGTATTTATGTTATGAATATTATATAAGAGTGGTTCGAGATATATAGGATTTAGGCTATTAAGTAGCTGGCTTATAGCCCTGACCTTAACCTAATTAAGCATATATAGAGGGCACTAAAGCAGCAGCTCTATAAGCTCTATCCTAATCTTTATAAACTGAATAATAATAATATTAATATCGAGCTCCTGAAGGCTTGGCTTAAGGAGGCTTAGGCATAGGTCTCGCAGGCTTATATTTGCAGGCTTGTAGCTTTAATGCAAAAGCGTTTAAGAGCCTGTGCGCACGTATGTGGTTGGCATACGAAATATTGGTCAGGGGGTCTAGGCTATTAGGTACACCTAATTTTATCTATCTAGTACTTGTTTTCGTTAAGAAATCGTGGCTTAAAGTATGTATCTATGATTTTGCCTACAGTGTTAAGAATCTAAAAATATAGGGTGTCTTAATACTTTTGACTTAGTACTGTAATAAGACTGGCCAGAGACTATAGTCTAGGAAGAGAAGGCTCCTTTATATAGCTACTGTATCTAGCAGCAGCTATATAATCTTTATAAAGTCTACTGCCTTCTTTAGTGTAGCAACTTACTAGACCTTAACGCTATTAAGCTTTATTAGTTATAGATAAAGAGGGTTACTATAAAAAAAAGGAACGCGAACGAATAGGAGCGACGCTATATAAGCTTAGCAGAGCGCATAGAAGGAGCTTCTATAAGCAAAGATCTAAGCTTAGATATACGAATCACTATCTATATATAAAAAAATCATTAAGCTTAAAAGAGGTAATAAGTATTAAGAAGGGTAAGTATAGCTCTATAGTAATTATATATAGCATTGCTCTATAGCATTATACCCCTGTAGTCGTACCAGGACAGAACCTTTAGGCTCTGTCTCTAGAGCTACTATAGTATTAAGGTAACTAATTAAGCCTTAAGTATTTACTCTGGTAGCTTCTTAAGGACAATATAGTTATATTTTACTATGAATTTTAGAATATCTTAGCCTTCCTCTTACTTAAGTTAAAGTATCTTCCTAATAGTATAGTACCTTTGAGTCTTAGGGGTTATTAGGCTCTATAGGAAGGTCTTTATATCTTCGTATATAGTACCCTAGATATCTTCTAGACATATACCTTAATAGAAAGTTTTCTATTCCTCATCTAGATCAGTAGATGGGCCTTACTATACGTAGGTAATAGTCTCTATATTAGCAGGCAGCTCTTTATATCTTAATAGCCCTTAATAAACACCTTATATATAAAGTTTACTAATAGCATTAGTATAGGTCCTATTCTTTAACTCAGTAAGATCTTTTAGTAGCAGGGTCTGTTAATATAAGGGTCCCTATAGTATTACTTTGTATCTTAGGCTACTAATAGGCCCTAAATAAAATCTTATTAATATTCTTAAGGACTAGTTCCCCTGCTTCAAGCCTTATAAGTGGCTTTATATTACTGCTGCTTTTAGTACTGCGCTTAGAACACTTATAGCCTTACTACTATATTACTGTCTAAGAGGTTATATGTTATAATAGCTAGTACCTATTATACTAGTAATCTTAAGCTATATATATGTATGGAGTACTATAACCGGATATAGTACTATACCTAGGAAACTATAACTATAAGGGATATGTAACCTAAGGAGGTGATTTGAAATCAGTATGATATAATAAGCTGCTGAACTAGGTTAATAGTCAACAGCAACCAGCATCTCTATATGGAAGCACATCCTGCTTGAAAAGGAAAGAATAATTCTCTCTCTTATAGATAGCAATAAGGACAACAATCAACGACTAAGAATATACAATATCATTCTTCCCTTTACTATCTTATTACATCATTATTTCTGAGACCCTGGTAGTATCTCTGTATTATAATTAATATAGCCCTCTTCTAGGTCTATAATATATAGTTATGGCTCTACCTGCTAGACCCTACCTTAATACAAGACCTATAGGTAAAGGTCAAATGTTTTACAACACCATGTATTTGAAGAACTTCCTTAATACAAACTAAATCACATATGTATACTCTAAGCCGCGATTTCTCTACAATAATAAATCCTAGATATATAAGAATTAGTGCAATTCATAGCTTAGAGCCAAGCAGTTAATATTTTGTATACTAACTGCCTGCCCTTTTACAGGCCTTGAGCCAATACAGAATAGAGGCCATAAGCCTTCGTATACGTGCTTGATCAATACACACCCACGACTCCCTAAGCCGAGCCCTTAAAAACCTTACTATTGTATTATTATTCTTTAGCTTATTAAGGTGGCAGAACTACCGCTCACGTTATTGGTGGCGTGAAGGGAGCTGCAGGAGAGCAGCTTAGTTCAGAGGAGCCAAGGTGCTTGGCCAGATACTGAGCTGAGGTAGAGAGGGTCAATATTAGGTTATGGATTGATTAACTACTAAATCCTGTCTATCCTTCTCTAAGGGATCCTTCCTTAGTATTTATCTTATCTAGGTTCCTTAGCTGCATTCCTGTGCTTCTGTTTCATTTTCCTATTTCCCACGTTCTATGTGGTTCTGCATTCTAGGATCATATTCTATTCCTGGTATTCCTTCTGATTCCAGGACGCTATTATTGCTTAGAATACAAAGTCATTCCTCCTCTTATCTTGTCTAGCTACTGTTAATACTAGTCTGCTCTGCTAGCCAGCCTTTTACCTATATCTAGGATCCTTCTGTCAGTGATCTCATTGATCAGCTCTCTTATTAGGACTCGGTCCTGATATAAATTTAGGATAGAGTATATAGAGCTGCTGCTTCGTGCTTTCCATATATGTTTAGTTAGGTTAAGATCAGGGCTACAGGGGGGCTAACGAATAACCTAAATACTATATCTCTTAAACTAATCCTGTATTATACTAGCAGTATAAATACATATATTAGCTTACTAGAATAGCCTTCCTCGCTTATATACTAGACTTAGGCTTTCTTAAGAGTCTATAGATATAATTAAGCAGTAAAACTGTCATTCTTAGAGTTAGGATTATAAGGTGTAAAGACTGAGGGTATTTTAATAGCTAAACCTATAAGTTATAACCATAATACCCCCACCCTATACTGTTAAATTAACTATATTACACTAGTAGGCCTTATAGCTATATTAAAAGACCTAGTACTGTAAGTTCAGTACTAATGAAATAGAGTATTTATTAGAAAATAGGGCCTAAAAGTACAAGCACTTAGGAGCTCTGCTTATAGGGTATATATACTAAAGTTAATACCTCTCTGTACTTACCCTTAAACTAATAACAGTAAAATTAATAGTACACCTGTACCTATACTTCTGTAAGCCTAGGCTAGTGGTTTAAGCACTACTTATAGAGGCCTCTTTAGTATATAATGTACTTAATTATTCTAAGAGAGACATATATACTGTCTCAGTATATAAGGGCCCTCTATAAGATCCTAAGGAATTGCCTAGTGTTAGGATTTTTAGGAAACAATGATGTAATGCGGTAATAAAGAGAAGAATGATATTGTATATTCTTAGTCAGTTGTTGATTGTTGTCCTTGTTATTGTCTTCTGTATCTAAGAGAGTTATTCCTTCCTTTTCAAGCAGGATATGCTTCCTTATATAGATGCTGGTTGCTGTTGATTATTCAGCTAGTTCAGCAGCTTATCATGTTATTTTTGATTCGAAATCAACTTCCTATATAAGTGTTAGAATTTTGGGAAACAATGACGTAATAAGGTAATAAAGAGAAGAATAATATTGTATATTCTTAGTCAGCTGTTAATTGTTGTTCTTGTTATTGTTTTCTATATAGGAGAGAGTTATTCCTTCCTTCTTAAGCAGGATGTGCTTCCTTATATAGATGCTGGTTACTGTTGATTATTCAGCTAATTCAGCAGCTTATCATGTTATTTTGATTTGAAATCAACTTCTTTTTTAAGTTATATATTTTATAGAGGGATTTTACAGTCTTTATAGTCATATATGTCAGTAGAAGGACATATAGTCTATTATCTAGTATAGTTGATTTCAAATTACCTCCTTAGGTTATATATCTCTTATAGTTATAGTATCCTAGGTATAGTACTATATCCAGTTATAGTACTCTATATATATTAAGATTACTAGTATAATAGGTATTAGCTATTATAACAGTTCGACTTATACGTGGCGCTGTGAGGACGAACTAATCGCTCGGTCTGGCCACACCGCGCTCACTCACTGCTTACCTCTCTGCTGTCTATCTATATTAGTCTTTTAGTTAATATACGCAGTAGTGTTACCTAACCAGATAAGGACTATAATACCTAGTTTAGTAATATTATTATAAGCTAGCCTAATAGGGCTATTAGTAGTGTCTACTAATATAACTTAATTAAGGCTAAGTCTAGTAATAGGTATAAGTATAAAGGCTTTCTTAGATAGCCTCTAATAGTCCTCCTTAATATACTTACTAGTATCTAGGCTGATTATAAGTAGAAAGACTTTAAGGTTCCTTGCTTTCTTTAACAGATACTAGAAAAGAGCCCAAAGATAGGTAGGATAACTAAGTAAAGTCCTGGCTATGTTTACTAGGGCTTTGATAGTAACTGTCTCTTTAAAACATTAAGTAGTGAGTGAGCGCAGTGTGACCAGACTGTGCAATTAGTTCGTCCTTATAGCCCTATGTATAAGTCGAACTCATATAACGTAGATGCTGTTATACCTACCTACTGAGCGCTATAATATCTCAATGAGGTCTGGTCCTAGGTCCCTGAGACTACAGTGGTTCCCTGATCAGACTTTAAGAAGTCTATAAGAGCAGGCTCTATATAACAGCCAGTCTGAATTATATTAGTCTAATATCTAGCTTCAGGGTGTCTGCTTAATATAAGCCCTTACAGGAAAGGGGTTAAATCGTTTAGTTCATATTATATACAATAGTCCCTCGAACCTTATATTCTGTAGGTTCCCTAATCAGGGGAAAAACTGTCTTCTCTTCTTAAAGTTTAAGTATTAGGGCTCCCCTAGCTAAATACATCCCAGTGCCAACTGGGACTAACCCCTGCCAAAAAGGGTTTAGCTCCAGCTGGCCCGGCCGACAAAGGAATTATGCAGAGAAAACGAAAGCCCGGCCACACCACACCCACTCGGTGTTCACTGAGAGCCCTCTATTGTGCCCCTTCACTCTGCAATAGTGGCATTCCCTTCTGTCATTCACCAGGCCCGACAATGCTCCCCCTCAAGGATTGCTTCTGCTGCAGCCTTCTCAGTAGGAAGCGCTGCAATCCAGGCAACTGTATAGAAGTCAGGGATGCCTATATAGATAGGGGTTATTACTGTGTGGAAGGAGCGCACAAGGCTGGCAGATAGGCAGGTAGAATGACAGGTTGTACAGTTAACCTATGTCAGTCAGCAAGCTAGAGTTAATTTACAGTTGTAGGAGAAGGTTCCTGCAGTTCTGCTTAAGATACAAGTCCTCTGATAACATAGGGAAGGAGTTTGGCACAGAGAGGGGTCAAGAGCCTGCCTGATGCTGCCTAACCAGGGCAGCAACTAGGACATCCATGCATCCTGCGTGCAGACTTTGGTTCTTGGTATTCGCTCACCAGCCAGCCTTGTCTGTTCTGCATATCACATCTGTCCGGCGCAGCGAAGTCTTATCACCGGTGTGACGACGCTCCTGATTGGAGATCACACTCCTGCATCTCCGGGAAAGAGTCCTGGAGAAGCCTACCTGCACCATTGGAGGCTTCGAAAGTCGATAACCACAGTAAATCCCGCTGCGGCAACCAAAGTCAGGGGCCGAGACTGAAAAACCAGCACCAGCACCAGCAGCAATCGAGGATGAGGTCGGGAAACGATGGATGTCAGCCTTGCGAATGACACTCTGGGATACTTTTTCATCGAGTTCTTGCTTTACTCCCAAATCTCTCTATTGATATTTTGATCAGCTGGGATCAACTTCTCATCCCCCCAACAGGCTGAGAAGTTACAAGTATTAAGGGCCAATAACAACGACACGAGCCCTACTCCTGACGCTCTTTCGTGGAATAGATCAGCCAGGAGGACGCCACATGCAAAATTACTCGCGGAGCCGTCTGTGCCCGGTAGAAAATGTAATAAAGCAGCGGCGACCCCTTGGGTTTTATCGCAAGCAATCTTTCCCAGCGATCACAGGACGATTGATCGACAAACCACGATTTGTCCGTCCGTGAACATGGCGATGCCAACAAGGACAACCCAGGAAGACTTCATGGGATGGTACATCGCGCCATCAACTAGTAATTACTCACTAACTTCGGCTGGACGACGATATCACGCGCAAGCTAACCCTAAGCTTTAGCAGAGCCTATTGTCTGTGATGGAACAGCCACGGTCTTTGAGATGTCTGGCAGCTACGGCGGCTGCTGCAAAACCGATCCGTGTCATGTATGATTAGAATGCTGATTTTGAGCTACTGTAAACACTAACTACTGGTACTTCAGTTTCCTACAGAATGTGAAGACAACACACTTTCTTTCGACGACGGTGGGACTCAGGACTGGTGCGTTGGGTCTAACCTCGTTAAGATCACGAAGTGCTAACGATGTCAAATTGATCAGTGAGGGCGAGCAGAGTTGTGTCACTATGAGCATTCTACCCAACCCCGGACTGAAGACCGATGCCGCGGCGACGAACTTCAGATGCGAAATGTGTGTTGAGTTCTCACTGATCTGGGGGTCACGACTCATGGAGTTCCTGACAGCTAATAATATTAGGAATTGGAGCGCGCATACAGTCTACCGCAGCATTACAGAAACGGATAGCGCTACTGCCTCAACCACTGCTGGTAAGATCTGGCTGGATGCTCGGGATAATTTGACCCGCCTGCTAACTGTTCATTTCCCCCAGCTCGGCCTTCGGCGTCCGCCGATGATGGCCATGTCGATGGTGGTTCTCAGATTAAGTCTTGGCATATTGGTGTCGCCGTGGTAGGTGCGCTTGGCGTCTTCGCACTGATAGCCCTCCTGTGGTTACACTTTTACAAGAGATGGCGGAAGGCGAAGAGTACACACGCCGCAAACGCCTCTTCCGAGGCTGGGGCCGAAGTTACCGAACCATTTCTGGCGCAGGACAACACTCCGCCAAGATCGAGCCAACTTCTGGGGAACGATTCATATAGGTGGGCCTGGATCTGCCCTTTGGAGGTAGAGCAGATCGCCGCAATGGAGATGCTGGATGAACCTCACGACTCATCATCTATACAACAGTCGCCTGGCGATCATAACGTCTACAGGCTCGGCAGCATCAATGGCCACAATATCGTTATCGCAGGCCTTCACTCGCAAGGCAACTGCTCCGCAGCTACAGTCGTTGCGCAGATGACGATGACATTCCCGAACGTCAGATGTGGTGTCTTGGTTGGCATAGGAGGTGGTGTACCAACGACTACGGATAAGGGTACGATTCGGTTAGGACATGTGGTTGCTAGCAAACCGACAGGCACACACTCCGGAGCAGTGCAATATGACCATGGAAAGGCGATAAACGGTTACTTTCAGCGCACAGGTGCTCTTCCAAATCCCCCGACAGTACTCCTGAGCGCTGCACAGGATTTGGAGGTAGAGCGAGCAAGGGGGGTCAATGACCCTATTTGGCGAGGTATCCAGAGGATCGATACGGGACGTCCACAACTTCGGCGCTTCAGATTCCCCGGTACTGTGAAAGATCATCTTTATCGACCAGAGTATAAACACCAGGGGCCCGGGCAATCTTGCGAAGCAGGTGGATGTGACCCGGAGCAGCGAATCAAGAGACCTAGTGAGGGCACCGAGAGGCCTACTGACGATGGTAACGAGTCTTTTGTTATAGTGCATCGAGGCACGATTGCGTCTGGGGGATTAGTAGTCAAGGATGCTGAGCTGAGGGATCGCTTAGCAAAGCAGGATGGGCTACTCTGCTTTGAGATGGAGGCAGCAGGAGCGCTTTCTGGATTCCCGTGCATGGTTATCCGGGGCATCTCCGACTATTGTGATACCCATAAGAATGACGAGTGGCAAGGGTACGCGGCGGCAGCGGCGGCGGCATATGCAAGGCAGTTGTTTTATCATATCCCTAGACGGATGGGTTCACGATATTCGGCCCCTCCCTCATAGTTGGACGGGTATTAGGGCATGCAAGTTAATTTTAGAAGCGTTGTTGCGACCACCGAATCGAGGCAGAGGCAATGGACAAAGTGGCGGAGTCAATCGAGATACTTCCCAAAATCAGATATTACCTCCTACCGTCGGCGACGGAGATAGGAGTCTACCTGATGAGGTTGTAGTGAAACGCACCGGCCAGGACTCCAGCCAAATTTCTTCTCCGGTTTCACTCCTTCCATTCTATAGTAACTTTGGAATTTAGTACTTCCTAGATCTGACGACGAGACTCTGGCTTTTTTTTTTAGTAATAGCGCCCGTTGGCGTTGGGAGGACCAAATATAGTGGTTATGTCCACCCCCGGGTTCAACCTCACGGCTATTTCTTAGACGAAAACTGTAGCCTAAAATTTCTCAACCCTGTCAAGGCCACCGTCGTCCTCGTCCGAAGTAACACCAAGGACGCCCTTAAGTAACCCTCCATGGTCTTTGGTTTCCTTAATGATGGGAGTCTGTACCAGATATAGGCGCGAGTGTTGTTGTGTCAACACCATGCAGGTAAGTTTTATGGATAACATGAGAAGATATGGGGCCACGGTCAGACCAAATACTGCAAAACCCGTACTTTGCCACCTGATCCCTCATTTGATAAATGGACCATGATCCATATACGAGCTGCACAATTTCGATAAGTGCCTTTGCAAAGTTGTAGTTGGAACTGAGGTCATGGGTCGACTCTAGTTAATCACCAGGCACATGCAACAGAGGAAGAAAGTTCTTGTCGATGTCGACGTATTTCCGCCATAGTAGCCGTCCGATGGGAGGATACTGTCGATTGAAGTGCCGGTTACATATCGCCAAGTTGAAGTCCCCTCCGACCCCCCGGGGTCCTCTCCCTCCTCCGACTTCCCTTATTTTGGATACCAAATAATCTTAGCCTCCGCAGAGAGTGTGGAAAAGGCGTAGCCGCGCAAGAAATTCATTCTGGCCTGTAAGCCTGATTCATCTGCTTGTCGGACTGAACTGTGGTCTTGTCAATTAGGGGGTTGTTGCCTGATGGGATATCCGTCAATACAGTCCCAGGGAGGTATTATCCCGTCTCGGGAAGCTGAGGCTTTTGCATTCGAACGCGGTCGCCCGATTTGGGCTCCCAATCCTTCGTCTGGACTAATCGAATACCGCGCCAGCTCGAAGAGCTCTCTGGAGCACTTCGGCAGACATAGCTGCTTGATAGATCTCTTGGAGCCCTCGAATAATATTGGATACAGGAAAGGCGAGCGCACATGCGTATCCATCAGAGTGGAGATAGGTATTTGTCTTGGCAATATTTTAAACGTTACTGAATCGTTGCCGCATGGGCCATACAATTAGCCAAGTAAACGAAGTGACGTTAATTTTGTCATCTGCAAAGCTGGTGATGGGACCAAGTCGCAACAGCAGCCACACTCATGCACTAAGACGCAGTGACTTACATGCGAAGTAAAAGGCGCAGGTCAAAAGCACTAATTGAAACTTGACAAACTTGACAGCGAATTACCTGTGCAAGCTTCAGGGTTACTGTATGCAGGGGCAAGGCGGCGCGGCTCGTTGATGTTTCCATTGTCCTTTCTGTCGGTAACTAATCTGTGGGCCTCTAATTTGGGGAGGGGGCAGTCAAAACAGCCCGTGTATAAGAAGAGGGCCTAACCCCTATTCTACATGAAAAAATACGAGACACAGGTTCTTTTCCTGGAGAACCCGGTCTGAGCTGTATGTGTGAGAGGCCTGTGAGACCTGTGAGACCTGTGAGATTTGTGTGTATGATAGTTTGATTTGAACGACAGGCTGCACATATCTACAAAATCCCGGTGCAAGACGAATAAGACGAACGAGACCCCTAGGCATTAGACCACCAGTTAGAACAGCCTCTGCGTCGAGCTTCCTTTCAAAGCTAACTCCCTACACGGTTGGTCAATGAAGGACGAAATCCCCAGGGCTCTATGTGTAACTCCGTCCGGATTCGAAGGCTCAAGAGGGTGCAGGGGTAACTGCCCAGGAACCAGAGTGTTAAGGTATGCCCAAGGAGAACTAAGAACAGATAATCAGGCGTAGGAGATAGGTATCAATAGAGTCAGTTCATGGCAATCCCTTTGCTTGCCCCAGTCTATTCCGTCCCAGGCCACTCGCATTAACCCTTTCTTCTTCATGTATGTCACGTGACATTATGGTTTCCCGGAAGTTCGGTCATATGCTGTAACATGAATACTAGGTATAAAGAAAATAATTAACGCAAAATAGTAGTATCGAAGAGCAAAGAGCAATAATATAATGATAATATTAGTTGGTATGTTTATAAGATAATGATAATCTAGTCGGTGTTCTTAAGGTTCAGTTTATCCTAAGGTCTTCATTTTTTTTTTTTCAATATCTGCATTGCTGCTCCCCTACAAAGGATCGGCGAACACCACTGTTCACGGCCAGATGTGGACGAAAGAAGGGAGCATTAAAATAATTCTCCATCGCTACCAGCTCATGGAGGGCTGAAATCTGCCAGCCAGGGAGTAACGGGCGATCGCAATTCGGGTTCTTAATCCCTGACCCTGTATTTTACGATATTACAGGTTGGAAACTGGTTCAATATCCGGCCGGCAGTACGGTTCAAGCTGGTTGATCCTTGTATAGGGACTCTTAGTCATCGTCTTACACAGTATATCGCATCCTTCCAGGCTGTTGTCCAGTGAGCGCGAAGCCAGCTAGACACGGTTGGCTTGCTTATCCCCGTTTCGTACGTATTCCCTGTTGACGTGCTCGCGAGGGGGTTGCATCGCTACAATCCTTCAACCCCTCTCTGACGGAATAGGAAGGGAGGTGAGATGACCCGGGAGGATGCTGTCTGCTAGGCGATATTGACACCGGACTCCCCACGATCCCACACTCACACGATCACTCAATCCCCCGGTTCTGCGAAGAACAGAGAACAAACTTGATTTTCTTCCGGAACAAAGAGCAGCAATGTCCCCACAATCACGTCTTAGGCCACAGCGCTTCATGAAAGCTGTGGGCGTGCTCTCCCTCGCGTTAGCAACGCTCCCCTTCACCACGTCCGCCCAGGATGGAGAGTTCCGCAACCCCCTCAACTCTGGAGCCGACCCGACACTCGTTCATTTTGACGGGAATTACTACTTGTCCACCACCCAGCAAGATCACATCTCAGTCTGGAAATCTCCTAGCTTAGCTACTCTGGCTGTCGTCGAGCCCATTGAGGTTTGGCGCGAGAGCGACCCCAGCCGGAGCGTGGAGCTGTGGGCCCCGGCGCTGCACCGATTCGAGACCGACGGTGAGCCCCGTTGGTATCTTTACTACACGGCCGCTGATAGCAGACTGACCGACCCGGTCGAGCGGGACCGCAGCCATCGGCTCTACGTTCTTGAGTCGGCCGGCGACGACCCTGCTGGACCGTACGAGTTCAAGGCTCAGATTGCCGACACTGGCAAATATGCCATTGACGGCGAACCGTTCCTGCATGACGGGAAGGCCTACTTCGCCTGGACCAGCCCCGGGCGCGGGTTTGACGGCGGCCCCCAGCAGCTCTATATCGCGCGCTTGACCAACCCCTGGACTGTCGAGGGTGAGCCTGTCGCGCTACCCAACGATGGCGGCTGCCCCGAAGTGAGGGAGGGGCCGACCCCGTTGTACGGCGACGGGAGGACCTTCCTGACCTACTCTACTTGTGACACCGGCAAGCCCGACTACCAACTCTGGTCGATCGCGCTGGATGAGGGCGCTGACCCGCTGTCTTCCGACTCCTGGGAGCAACTTCCGGGTCCCCTGTTCAGTCGGAACGACGCAGTGGGCGTGTGGGGCCCTGGCCACCACTTCTTCTTCAAATCTCCGGACGGCTCCGAGGACTGGATCGCCTACCATGGTAAGAACACAGCTGAGAACACTTACTCTTTCCGCTCCACGCGGGCTCAACGCATTGGCTGGAATGATGACGGCACCCCCAATCTCGGGGAGCCACTGGCCGTGGGCGCTTCTCAGCAGCTTCCTTCCGGCGACCCGGGTGCGGGCAGTACGGCAATTGACGACAACGACACCGGCGAGAGCGGTTTGAGGGTCTCTTATGAAGGCGACTGGATCGCAGGCTCCCAGTGCGGAGTCACCTGCTTCAACGGCGATGATCACTACTCCAAGGAGGCTGGTGCAACGGCCACCTACCACTTCACCGGGTCCCAGATCGCCGTCTACGGGTCTCTGGGCCGCGACCATGGCTACGCGACGTTCTCCGTTGACGGCGGGTCTGCCTCAGACCCCGTGAGCTATTTCAACGAGCTGCGGGTCGGGGAGCAGCGAACGTACCTCAGCCCTCAGCTTGAAGAAGGCGAGCACACGCTAACAATCACCGTTACCGGCGACAAGCCTGCGAATGCGACTGACTCTTACATCACTGTCGACCGCGCGGAAGTGTATGCGGCGTTGTGATATCGTCTGAACCTGGAACGGGGTGACCTGCCTGGACCGGAAATGCCGTGGTAACATGTCAGACTTCGGCGGCCTGCTCCAAGCTCTCTAAGATGTTGGCTTCTTGGGGTGCGCAGGAGGTACAGACTCACCTCCGGCCGGTTGCTACCCACCACCCCTTCGCCCCGCGTTTCGCTGTACGTCCTGCTGCCGTTGGTATCGCTCCAGTGGTCAGGCGCGTAGCTCTGTGTCGTCTACCCGTTCTTTTCTTTGATTGCAGTTGCTATCTGAATTTGAGGAAGCGGACATTTATATGCAAATATAAAGCGCTGAGCACCGTTAGTCCCCGAACCGGAAGAGACGGGGACTCAAACATACTCAAGGCACTCTCCCATATCATTTCTTGCTTCGAATGTTCCAGGTTGGCCGTACCCTTATTACATTTCTCTTATATAGAGGTAAACCGTCACATTTTCAGGTAGATTTAATCTTACATCCATCACCACTCCACACCGGCAAGGTTCTGTCGGCCTCTTTGAATGCTCCCGCTCTGCGTTATTTCAGTGGAAAGACTCTGACTCTGTATCCCGTGCCAGATCGTCCTTGCTTATGATGCAGTCCATACGCTAATTCTCAGACTTGGTCATACAGCTCAAGGAGCCGGAGTAACCACGTGAATGGCTTCATCCTGATCCCGAGGCCCATCAAGCGTCGGCCCGTCAAGATTCCCTGTCCCCATCGTGAGTCCCGTAAAACTCGCAGATGGATCTGTAGCGAGTGCACCAGCTCGGTCTAATTCGGCTACACAGACGAGTTCATCTACTGCGACTGCGGGAGGAGCCACTATACCAACTATGAGTTCAAGTGCTGCTCGCCCAACCACGGTCCTGGTTATGCTCGCTACTTCAACAACAGCCTGTTCTCGTATTTGCAAAAGCTGGACCCAGCTGATAGCCTCAACATCCTAATTCTGGGGGAGACTGGTGTCGGAAAGTCGACCTTCATCAACGCGTTTGTGAACTACCTTGAGTACGGGTCCCTCAACGAGGCCAAAAAAGCCGATGGCGGACATCTCGGTCATTATCAAAGCTAATATCGCCAATTTGAAGGACCACATGAGCGAGATCCAGAATGACAGACTCTCGGGCGACAAGTTGCGTCAACGCCTCCACATTCAGAAGACCCTGTTGCGGAAGAAAGACCTTGATATGCCGCGCACCGTCTGCTCGGATAAGGCCTGCCGCAAGTTTAGGGACGACGGTTCGCTAACAGGCACACTCCAGACGCTCTACCCCAGCCACTGCCACGACGTCTGCTCTCGCCCAAACGTCGAAGTGGAGAGGGTCGCTGATCCGGGACTCATCAACTGCTGGGGCTTTGACGGGAAAGACTACTGCAGGCGGTGCTCTCACAACTGGAGGCAGCACCTCCATATTCTTTACGAGCTCGAGGAGTACAAGGACCTGGTGAAGGACGAAGAAATTGAGACCCAGATCAAGAAGCACGCGACAGACCTTGCGCTCAAGCAGGCAGCCACTGAAAAGCTCTCGGGGCGGATCCGGGAGTACGAGGCGGAACACGAGGAGATCTGCAGGGCCACGGCGCAGTTCTGCCTCTTCCTGAAGCAAATTCCATCACGGCCATTAACGACAAGATGCTCGAGTATCTCGACCACCTAATCCAGGAGGAGAAAGCCAAGGTGCAGCATGGTGGGCGTGATCTGAGACTCCGAGTCTTGCTGGACGACAGGCGGAAACACGTCAAGCTTGTCGAGGTGATGGAGCGTGACATGAAGCGACAGTCAAGTAGTGCCGCGACTCTCGATGTATCTCCAAACCAGGGGTAAACAGAGACTGGAATGTGGTGGAATACGTAGGACATGCTTCATTTCCACTTAAAAATCAGATTAAAGTTCATATCTGCTGACTGTGCAATTCGCCATAGCTGGAGGAACATGTCAGCGTAGGAAGATCTCGGCTCGACCGCGACGAGGCTACAATCAAGTGGAATGGCATCTCGAGGACCACCTATTCAACCTACCTCTTTCCCTAAATCAGAAGCGAGTATTGTGGTGGGAGCTATTTCTCAAGCTCACGACTGAGTTGATGTTTATGTCAAAGGGATACCATCGGCAGGTATGCTTGAAGCTTCCCCCTATTCCAAAGGCCGAAGTTAGCCTCATATCATATGCGTCAAGAGAATCCCTAATGGAATCAGTGCGGTGTAGAGGTGGAAATATTTTATACCGATTTGGGTAACCTGCTTGATGTGGACATATCTTCTTGATTTGGCGTTGTGCCTCCGAGGTGGATACTACCGTCGCGAGCCATGGGCAATGAAGGATGGCACAAAGTAGCCGAGAAGGCAGCATTCGCTGAACAGCCCTATATACACGCTGTATGCCCCCTCTGACCGGCCTGTCTGTTAGCTTCCCGCATGCGCTTCTGGCCCGCCAGCGGCCTTTTTCTACGGCCGCCCTTTTTTCCCAACATTACGCCATGTGCCCAGTGCCAGGTCCATCCCCCTGTTTCCGACCATAAACCACATAACTAACCAGTGTCAATGCCACCAGTTCCTTGTTCAACCCATTAAAGAGAGAGGACTCACATCGGAATATACCCATGCACCATCCGATCTCTTAGTGCCGCCCTCACTTCACTGCAAAACACGAGCACTTCATTCTGTGACCAGTCCAGATACCTCGTAAAGAGGGCCATGATGAGGCCCTCTATCCCTCCGTTCAGATTTTCCTGCGTCCAGGCGCCCAACTCCTTAAAGTACGGGTCCTTAGGCCACTCGTTAAGCGGCCATTTGAAGCGGCGCTCTACCACGTCCACGAAACCCGCCCTTTCGAGGTAGGTCTGGTACTCTGACGCAAGGTTGATAGGCCGCCCCGCAGCGATAGAGGCATCGACGCAGAGTTTAGAAACGCGGTAGAGAGGGTTGTCCTCCGTGAGAGTGCCGTCGTCAGAGGCGTAGGGCAGGTCGAATTCTTGCATCTCGAGGTAGCCTCCCGGCTCAAGATTCCTGGAGGGCCTAGTCAGCGAGGTGGCTTCTGCTGGTGCGCAAGTGAGGTGCGAAAAGGGAGGCTGAAGTACTCGTAAGCCTTCTTGACGAATTCCTGGGTATCACTAAAGCATCCTGTGATGGCGCGGGAAATGATGAGGTCAAACGGGCGAGACCATATCCACTCCTTCTCAAGATCATCGAGTTCGAACAAGCAATTTGGCGGGACCCTGCGAATTTTATTAGTACCCATCTCTCGGTGCGAAGGGTCACTGCGTACAACGAGGGCTGGATAGGGCTTAGGTCGACACCAATGACCTGCGGGGGTGTCAATCCTAAAGTTGTGTGGGTCTGGATGGGGTTTTACTGACCTCGGACTCAGGATAGAGGTCAGCTAAGAGTGGTCAGTGAGCGTGCGTTAGCACTAGGCATCCTGCGTACTCACGGGATTCAAGGAGCCCTACCGTATTCAATAGCCCAAATACCGGTACCAGTCCCTGCATCGAGTACTCGCTTCGCGCCTTCCCTCGTCTTAGGTGATAGTCCAAGCTCGCCGTGGAGAGTGAGGAGCCACAAGTTGTGCTGCAGATCTGGCGTTAAGTGAGATTAGACGAAGGGTTACTGGCATATTTCGGAATTAAGGGAGCTCACCAAGTCGGTCATTCTCCCTCTCGTCGTTCGGAAGGTAATATTCTAACGGGATCGGGTCAGCTTCCGTTATAATTTAGCCTGAGGAGGGAGATTCTGCCACCCACTCCCGCCACTCATGGAATGGTAGGTACGCCCGTTCTCCTCCTGGAACTTCAGCACGCTCGACCGGAGAGAGATTAGCCCCCCCCAAGCCCCCTACGTAACCATTGTTAACCATGCACAGGTATTCCGACGGGCGTCAGGAGTTCGAGCCGAAAGGCGAGGGCTCATACAGTGGGGATGGCGAAGTTCTCATTGTTGAAGCTATCAGCCGTCTATGCAACCTGATGATGAGAACTCTTGGCTTCAAAGTTGTGGCTTGCTGTGAAGGTCACAAATACCAGCGGCTTATCTGCATGTTCGGCAGGAATAGGCGCCATGGCGAGCAGTGGTACTTGGGCTGCTGTAGAGAGCGGGCTTCTGGATAAGGGGGGGAAGAGTGGGGAAGGAGAACGTTCCCCGGGTTGTTGGGATACGTCGATCCGCATCGTTGCATTCCACCATCCCTGCCTTTGTAGGAGCCTTTTAGCGGGAGGTTCGGCCCGCAAGCTGAAATAGGGCGGTCGAGGCAACCCTGCAACACTTCGACAAATTAGCGACCCCACCCCCCCAAGTTCAGCGGTGCTAGAGAAGCATCCTGTCGAGGCTCCTCGATGTCTCCTCCAGAGAAGAGGATGATAAATGCAAGGCTACGGAGAAAAGAGCACACTAGAGAGTACGAAATAGGGCCGGTTATTATGTTATCAAAGGGCGAGAAGCTCGCTATTTTAGCCATGGCAGTGGGGCAACCCCGACGCATGAGGCCCATTGTGATGCGCTGCCGCTGGCTTCTAAAATGGAAGACTCAAATGCCCGGGAGGACGGAAAACGGGGGAGGGAAATCCCCCCCAAAAATAATAATCAAATGAAATAAAAAAAAAATAAGAAAGGAACATACAACACCGGGGATTCGCTGGTCGTCACCGACCCAACTACTAGTCCAGCGCTTCGTGGTTTATGTTCAGGGGAGCGGACGGGACCCTCAGTTTTCCACGAGCTATGGTCGTATGTACTTTTGCTTGTCTGGAGTGAGGCTTATTACGATCCATCTAGCGTTGTATTTAATGCCACCGTTAGACGTCTGGTATAGCAGAGGCAGGGATCCAGGTGTGTTAGTTCACCCTGTCGCACTTCTGATATCGGTAGTTTTTTCACCGGAGGCTTTTCTACATTATCAGCTTTAACCCGGTCGATTCTGATCGAGACGAACATCAGAGGCCCAAAACATGTCGATGGGTCGACGATTATCTTTCCTTGCAGGCCTGCATTGGTCTTGTTCCCCGGAGTCTCAATGGCTAGCCTTCACCCTGCATTTTTGGGAATCGTCTTTGTGGGTTAGTTCCTTGGCCCAGCCAACGCTCCTTAACGTCGCTGATGCTTTGGACGAGTGTGTAGATCCTGGGTATGGCCCGGTCTTTTGGAGGGCCAATTGAAACTCCATAAGTACAGGAGCCCTACTGAGGTTCGAGCGTGCACCCGTTGCCATTGTTTCTTCGTAACATACATAATACAAGCCAATTCACACTGGATTGCCTAAATAGGCAACTCCTGGAAGCATCTCTGTGGAATACTCTCCAGGGTAGCCAGTAGAGATTTCTTCCTGGCGCAGTGCGTACTGTAAGTCGAACAGCAGGACTCACAGAACATTATCTAGCTAGCAACGCTCCACAACTCCAGCTCACCCATGCTCAGACATGATTTTCATTTGTGGAGATCCCAGATGCCAAGAACTTCCTGCGATCCACATCCCACGGAAGTGGGCTCATCAGGCAGGCGGTCTTCTGCCCGGGTCGTTATGCCACTGGTTCGCCCCACATCTTGCTCGTTCGAGGTTATATCCGAATGCTTTTCGGGCATCCTCGAAAAGGATTCAATAAATCCATTCCTTGATGTAGCAGTGCTTACTTAGCGCGCCGACCATCGGAGAACCTTTGACAGACGAACTAGTACGGAAATGGAAGGAGGGGTTGTCCATCCATCAGATAAGATCATTGATAATGCCGATCCTTAATTCTGCTTTTCTGATCTGAGTGTGCTCACTTGACGACACTTGCACCATCTGTCTCAAGCCATTGAGATGTTAGTGCTCAGTACACCCAATCTACACGCATCCAGAGGACTACCTTCTCTCTTGGTTCTCTCACGTCGTCGCTGAATGACTCGTCTGTATTCGCCTAAGGGCGACGGCTACTCGGCCCATCTTCCCTGGACGGGAACATGGGATCTCAACTCGGCTAACGGCGAGGCGTATCGGATCCAGGTGGCCTGGCCTAGGCAATGGGCGGAACGGTCAGGGCATTCGGATGTCCCAGTGATGTTGGTACACCCTGAAACGAAACACATAATTGACACCGCTGACCCTGGTCTAGCTACATTGTAGACGGGAACGCCCTGTTCCTTACCGCCGCGGAGGCCGCGTGGAGGCGGGGTGGAAGTCCGCACTTCAAAGGAGGCGGCATCATTGTCGCCGTTGGATACCCCCTGACGGACAGACTTTTCAGTCCTCGCCGAAACTACGACCTAACTCCCCCGCGAAACACGCCTAAATCGGCAGAGTATGGTGGAGCCGAGAAGCTACTGGATTTCATCCAGAATACTGTAAAGCCTTTCGTTGCAAACAAGGTCTTCGCGGGCTCAACCCTGGGGCGTGAAGCCCTATATGGGCACTCCTTTGGGGGTCTCTTTGCTTTGTACACACTCTACACTCAGCCCTCTTTATTCGACGGCTTTCTTTCGTCTAGTCCTTCAATATTTTTCGACGACCGCCTCATACTAGAATATGAGAAAAGGTTCTTGGAGGGCCAGAACGTGGGAAGGCACCGCCCCGCTTTGATGATATCCTACGGAACATGGGAGCAACACGTCCCTCGCTGGTCTGATGAGACGGAAGAAAACTATAAGAAGCGGAGGGACTTGTGCGAGGAATGGGCCATGGAGGACAATGCAAAGGCCCTGTACGACCGTCTGCGGGACTGTGAGATGCTCTCAGCGGTTAGACTTCATGAATACCCTGGGGAGGATCACGGCACCGTTATGGCGTGCTCATTGAGCAGATTCTTAACCACATTCCTTGAAGAATGGCCCATTTCTGGCTGACATTGTTAAGAGACAATATTGATCCTATCTTGTAAAGACTTGTCCCTCTAAATTATCTTCCTGAGCTGTAGACGAAATAAAGAAACGTATGTTTTACACAGACCCGCTCTCTCCCCTTCCAGCGGCGGTGCCCTTCCTGATATTGTTCTGCTGACCCGCCGGTTCGCTAGATGTCTGCGCCTCAGTGTCCTTGTTCTCCCCCTGGTCAATTAAGTCTAGTTTGAGCGGCTTAATGCCGAATACTAGAATCAGCATGGGAACTAAGAGACATGTTGCGATAATAGAAAGGATACGCATCGACGAGCGATAGGAACGGTTTATGGCATCGCGGGCAGGTGTTCCGATTTCATAGCCCTGAGCAATAACGATAGAACCGAATATTGATTCACTTTCGCCTTTGTAGTCGTTCGGTAAGAATGCATGCAGGTTCCTGAGTAGTGTGTTCCTCCATACAGCGCCACCTACACTAATCTGTCGTCAAATTTATCGACCAAGGAACAAAGACTTATTTGGGACATACCTTGTGCCAATTGCGCCGCCGACTGACATTAGTGCGAGAAAGACGGCTGTGGCTACGGAGAGCTCTTGCTCAGTAACAAGAGCTTGCACCGAAACAAGTGAGGAGGTATGATAAAGCCCGCGTCCCATGCCAACGAGAACCTTAGAGACGACGAAAGACGCCTTGTTTGCCACGTCCCCGCCCGGGACGTCGGTGAATCGGATCATTAGCCCCTGACCTAGGACACAGAAAACTGCCCCGAGGATGATCCATATCTGGGTACGTTTGGTGTAACGGAGGAGAATCCCTGTGACCAACCTCGTCCCTTGATAAGCAACGGTCAACGAGTTGCTGTATTTTGTCAATAAAACTGGCCATCTGGAAAAGACACACCCACATACTTTACCAGGGACGCCTGTGCTGGCGAATAATTCGCCGCCACCTGGAGGAAGCTGGGAAAGAATATTCCAAAGACGGAGTAGGCCAAGAAGTCGAACGTCCCGAGAAGACACGCAGCCACAACGGTGCGGTTCTTAATCAAGGTAAAAGGGACGATCGGCATCTTGGCAAACCTGCCATCCCAGATACCAAAAGCTACAAGCGATATCGCCCCAACCACCACCATTGCGATAAAAGAGGCACTTGACCATTGTTCAGTATTTGTCGAACCGGTCAAAGAGAGCGGGACGAGAACGAGGGCTAGCCCGGCGATGAGGAGGAGCACACCACCAAAGTCGAGTTCCACCCACAGGAACCGACCAACTCTGCCGACCAGTCCACGATGATGTCGCTTTTGTAGCTTTGATGAACTTTCCGCTCGCATAGCTTTGATCTCGAGGATGAACATGGTGATAAGAAGCGGCAAAGCAACGACTGGTATGACGATAGCCCAGATTCCATATCCCCACCTCCATGTCGAAGTCTTGAGTATTCCTTCTGCCGCAAGACTTCCTGCGAAAAGCGCGATGATGCCACTTATACTCTCGGGAATAGCGGCAAAAAGACCTCGGTTGATGAGGTTCGTGGTTTCAGCAATGAAGACTTGCTCTGTTAGGAGAAGCCCCGTGGCCCCGATGGAGTCGAAAATACCCGCTATCTAGCTATAGGTATTAGTAGACATATGCATAGCCGAGGAGGATGCTCTTGACTTTAAACTTACTAAGTAGGTTTCAATGTTAGGGCATGCTGCGTACAGAATATTCGATAGGGCGAGAAAACAAACGGAGAACGTGAATCCCTCCGCTCGACCGGTGACCTACGGTAGTTAGCGCGTGCTCGTCTTTCCGATACATATACTTACATCCTCCAGCTTGGCAATGATAGGATAGGCAATAAGTTGCGTGATATCATGTATGACGCCGGCGGTGCTGAGCAGCGAATGCTGGGAGAAGGCACTTGTAGCGTATGCGTTCAACGTGCTTGCAGTGTAAACTGAAAAACGGTTTGCAAACATGAGGAAGAAGAGACTATTAGAGGATTAGTTTCGAAGCTCAATGACTGAGAACTCGAAGGGTTCCGTACGCGGAATAGGCCACCATTAAGGCGCGCTTTGTCATATACTTCCTGAGAAGTATGGCCTTTTCGACGCCGGCCTGCTTCTTGTTCTCGGGAGTCCCATTATGAGAGTTCCTAGGTTGGCTCGCCGAATACGTTCCCTGGCTTTCTGGATGTTGCTCGGCCAGCAAGTCGTCTGGAAGCATTGAAGAACGCATATTGAATCTGTACGGAACACGTCACAGAAAAAAGCCCTGTAGGCAAAAGACAGAAAGAAAAATCTCGGATTTGACCGAGCTCTGGAGGTCGCGACCCTCGCAAGTAGGGTGATGAGACAGCACAGTTATCAATCAGTGGATCCCACTTGAAGATCGTCGTGATCCGGTGATCCTTGGGCCAAAGACCTCAAAAATTCCCCCGTCTTACTCCCCACGTTGCTTTGCAGTGGGAACTTCTCTTCCTGGAAAGTACCGCGGGGCCGATCTCGCAAGCTTCATAGAGTCTCAGATCCTTGCTTTCTTCAAGGGCTTCGGGGATCTGCCCGAATTTCCGACCTCCGAACTATTCTCCGTCAACCGATTTATCACACGAATTTTCTCCCTGATGCTTTACAAAAGACCGAAGTCGGGAATATATTTTGGAAACATGAACATATATTTATCTCCACGGCTTCCGTTACGGTGCCAGTGGCACGGCACCTTTTCCCCACCAGATGGGCCGTGTGGGTGCGTATAATTTCCTCAAATCACATATTTGTATGTGACTGCGGACACAGGAGCCGGATCCCGTGCGTCTCCGACCCTCTCACGCTGAGGGAACTGGTAGACGAGAATATGAGTTCCGGCTTGTCTACAATAATGGCTTTTCCGCTGAGGTCAAGGGCGTCTTTCGGCAGTGATACACACCAAGGCCCGCAACGAACACGTGATGTTGGAATAGCAGGATCCCCGACGTTATATCTATTCCTATCAAGGGCGGTATTGGAGCGCGACCTTTTTATATAGCTTTGTTAAGGTCGTTGCAAATCCTAATGTCCGAGGCCTCACTGATTATACGGGGTATGAGACAGACAGCTTCAGCTTCCTGTGGCAGAGCTTATCCTCATCAGACATCGATTCAGCCTCATTCCAACACGTGATCATGTAAAAAATCGACATGTCAACCACAAAGTCACCGTAATTTAGTGGAATCATCGTGTGATCTTCACTTGTGGTCAGTGATCTTGAATTTTGACAGTTCCGTCCATAGGGGTAGTTTACCCTTGCTGCCGCCGCTCCAGAAAAACAAATTACTCTGACAGGGAATTACGGAGAACGCCAAGGTACAATACAATGCCACCCTTCGATATTGATGATCCCGCTCCTATTGAGCTTCCGGATGGCCGGCTAGTTTGCGGTCCTCATAATCTCGAGATATGTGGAATTTGCTGTGTGGATTTCACCTTCATGCGCGACGAGCTGGACGACGTTGAACGCTACATGTATGGCGATGATTACGATGATGATAGCGAGGGTCAAATTTCTCCCTCCGAAGTCATGTGCCCCGACAGATTCGAGAAGTTGTTAGGCGATATGGAATTCGAGAAGCGACGAGGTACCGGCTCCGTTTTCCCTTCTAAGTTCACACCGCCGTCGCCAGCGTCAACGCCCGCCAGCCTCTTCCGCGAGTCTGCCGACCCAGTCAGGACTCGCTTCGTTCACCAGTTAGATAGCAGCAAGTGCCTGTTCTACACCGACGGCGCCTGCATCAACAACGGAAAACCCAGCCCTCAGGCCGGCTGGGCCCTTGTTTTCGGGCCTGAGCCCGAGGCCCGCACATCCACGGGCCGCCTGGAGCTCAAGGGCCCCTTCGGGGAGCCTTGTGAGCAAACTAGCAACCGAGCGGAACTACGAGCCGTGATTGAGGCACTTCGTGCGTGGGACTGGGCTGCGGATGGATTCCGTACTATCGTCATCGCCACGGATTCCGAGTATGCCGTGAAGGGCGCAACCGAGTGGGCAAGGAACTGGGTTCGCAACGGGTGGAAGACTAGCTCTCGGAAGCCAGTCCAAAACAGGGACCTGTGGGAGATGTTGCTTGGAGAAGCCGAGAGATACGATGAGGATGGTATGAAGATTGAGATGTGGTGGATTCCTCGTTCCGCCAACGAGGTCGCAGATCGCGCGGCAAAGAAAGCCGCTGAGGGCGAAGATGTCCCCGAATTTATAAACAAGCTTATTCTAGGTATCTAGGCTTGAAGGGTCACTGGTAGCCGTGGGTGTGGGTTGATGGTGGGACAGAAATAACATGACGTTTGGCCCGAAAGACCAGTTGTGAAGATTTCTGTGAGGATGATAAGGAGCCTTATTAACGTAAGCCCTTGGTCTGATTTGACGATGTCAAGTTCCTGCGAAACAAAGAGAGAAGGAGCTAAGCGCGATACCCGAACCAACGGCAACCATTTCTGAGTCGGGCTGCCCCCACTGCCCCTAAACCAGAAGGAACCCCCTTCCTACCAGTTCCTAACACCGTGAATAGGAAAGACTCGGTTAGGTGAGGCCGTCCTCTAGGAACCGGTGGCATGTCAGATTCTGCCTGATGGCAGAGAGACGGCATACCCTTATATCACAATCACAGAGATATGATTCCTAGCGAACTAAGGTGTCTAGTTTTCAGCAGGACAGTTGGACCCTCCCATTGAAGATGGCGTCTATCTTCTTTTGTCCACCACGCTGGGGTGGCAAAGCCACTCTGGTCCGACTCCTATTTTTCTTTCAAAACTGACTTTTCTTTGGGCCTCGACCTTTGGAGATAACCTTCTATTGCAGATACACGAGATACGCATGAGGTTATCTCGCTTCTCCCAGTCCGTTTTGCTTAATGTCACCGGAGTGCTCACAAAAAACAGAGTCTGAAATGAGAGTTTTCGTGGCAACCCCGGGGGGGGGGCGCTTGACAGAGGATGAGCGAACGCTTCCCCGCTATGACTGATCATTGCTTTCTGGGTGAACCGCAGTGCTACTAGAATTCCTTATCTATGTTCATTTACGTCAGTCTAGGACACGGTCAAAAGGCCGCGCATCTGATTGACCTGCATCCGTCGCCTACTGGACTACCATGACCCGTCTATAATATTTTGAGCGCAATTTAAGCTAGATATGAGCTACCCCCCCTTCCCCGCCTTCGCTAAAGATGCTTTGTACTCCGTCAACTCAGATGGTGAAAGCAGACTGTTTACGGCGCCCGCTTACCAAACGCCGCTATCGGCATGGCTTGCGGGTCACGGTGTGGATTCTTTGGGACCGGACCAATCAATTAGTGGTGATCAGGGACCATACACCTTGAGGGGTACGAACGAAAGAGATTATGCAACAGGCCGATAGCGAATGTTGAGAGCCATTACAACATATGCTTACATTATATGGCGTACGTTGAGGGGGGGGAGAAATCAGCCGATGACGTTGACGGGGGATAAATAGTTCTCTGCGGGGTTCCCTTCCAGATTTTTAACCTTAACCTCTTTTCACACTCACGTCCGCCACTTGACATACCAACAGCACTTTATTTCCATCTTCCTTTCTCCTCGAAAACGCACGTGGTACGGTGTTTCTACCAAGACAGGATGCCTCTCGCAATGGAGCGTGCAGATCAAGGTAACTATATCAAAAGATAGCATCCGGGTGTTCACTTTCCCCTGGCATATTTCTCCCGGCATATGGTGAACTCGTCTATCACGAGATGGCTCTCGTGCCGGGAGAGTAGGCTAGGGGGAGGCTGTTCTGAGAAATACCGGTGAACTTGATCTGGATAATTCCAGCGGAAGGACATGCTTCTTTTCCCCACCCCGTCCCCTCCCCTCATTCACCGTGTCGGTGTAACTAACCCCCGCAGCAATTTGCTTGACCTGCCAAAATGTCGACTGACAAGATCACGTTCTTGACCAATTGGTAAAGCTAAATAACGAGGTTGTTAAGAACCCCAACTGACCGTAGGCAGGCACGCGACGCCGTACCATGCCCCGCTCTATCTCGCCCAAGCTAAGGGTTTCTTCAAGGAAGAAGGCATCAAGGTCGCTCTCCTGGAGCCCAACGACCCCAGTGTATGTGTCTACGGACTGGTACAGGTGAAGGATAATAATTGATTCTTGCTAGGATGTCACTGAGATCATCGGCACTGAGAAAGTCGACCTTGGATTCAAAGCCATGATCCACACTCTTGCTGTAGGAACCCCCTCCATTACTCCGCTGCTGATTCACTTCCTAATATTCTCCTAGGCCAAAGCACGCAACTTCCCCGTGCTCTCTGTTGGCAGTCTTCTCGACGAGCCGTTCACCGGAGTTGTCTATCTCAAGGACTCGGGAATCACTACCGACTTCCGCACCCTGAAGGGAAAGCGTATCGGCTACGTCGGCGAGTTCGGCAAGATCCAGATAGACGAATTGACCTCGCACTACGGCATGTCCCCCTCGGACTACACGGCCGTCCGCTGCGGCATGAACGTCTCCAAGGCCATCATCAAAGGCGAGATCGACGCCGGGATCGGCCTCGAGAACGTACAGATGGTCGAGCTCGAGGAGTGGCTCACCGCCCAAGGCCGCCCAAAGACCGACGTCCAGATGCTCCGCATCGACGAGCTCGCTGAGCTGGGCTGCTGCTGCTTCTGCTCGATCTTGTACATCGGCAACGAGCGCTTCATCCGCGAGAACCCTGGGAAAGTCCGTGCCTTCCTCCGTGCTGTGAAGAAGGCGACCGACTTCGTCATCCAGGAGCCCCAGAAGGCCTGGGACGAGTACGTCGACTTCAAGCCCGCAATGGGTACGGCGCTCAACCGCAAGATCTTCGAGCGTAGCTACGCCTACTTCTCCAAGGACCTCAAGAACGTCAAGCGCGACTGGGACAAGGTCACCAAGTACGGCAAACGCCTCGGTGTTCTGGACCCGGACTTCGAGCCGAACTACACCAACGGGTACCTCGACTGGACTCTCGAGTCTGATGCGAAGGACCCGGTCGGGGACCAGAAGAAGATGGTGCAGCTCCAGAAAGAAGTGGCCGCCAACGGGGGCTTCCGGCGACTTGTGGTGGAGTAATCCTGTCTTCTTCAATTACGAGCGAATGGGATCGTGCTCTAGAAATATACAAGCCACTGCAGGAAGGTATTACTCAACAGTTTCTATATATCCTGAATGCAAAGGAGAGTTGTGCTTGTAAAATCTTCCCGTGGTGTAGGTATATTGGCAATGCAGGAAGTATTTATCCTGAGTATTGTCAGTTATCGGACGCACCAGCTATGACCTGACCTACTGCTTTAAGCTGACAATGTATGGAGGAGGCTTCCTAGACTTTTTGTGGCCCAAGTCTCTCAATATTGAGATTTATTTGTTTGACGCAGGGAAGTTGTAGATTTTCCATTCTTTAAAAGCCTTCTCTGGGCATTACATTAATTGCGCAAAGTTTACAATCTGGCCACGCCTTCCATAATGAGACTAGAATGGTATTTCTCAAGAGTCCCCAGCTGGGAGATCGCAGGTCTAGGACTCTGTCGATATTTAAATGCCTTATTGCTCCTTTCTTTTACCCTGGAGACGGACAAACAGACCCTAGAACCTTTTTAAAGGATCCCTGAAGGCCATCAGCCAAGGCCAGTAGAAGGATATTTCTCCAAAGCGTAAACATAACCCCTCGCCATGGCTGGGTTGTCATCTGTATTTGGAGGGTGAGAGGTCCCAAGGGAGTTAGAGAGATAGCCTCCCGACACATAGATTTCAGTGGGATGGCCTTCGTGAGCCATGGCAACTTAACCCAATACCGCCATCACGGAATGTCGATATTGACCCTGGATAGCTTGGACACACTGCTCGCAGGCGTTGAGGCGGGCTCCACCTGTACGCCCACAAGAGTTTTCCGTCCACATGTTAAGTCGGCCGATTGACATCTACCGAGTTTATCTCGCAGAAACCCTGGTCAAGCTTGCAGGCTGAGAGGTTACTCTTGGCAATTGACTAAAGTTTATGGATGCGTTCGTCGCACACGGGTGGACTGACTTCCTTCTGCCGGTCCACGAAGGCGACCTCCATGAGTTTGTGCGAGATGAGTCAGGCTCCCCCTTCCGGGAGATGTTTCTTTCGATGTAAGACTACTATCTATCGCCCACGAAAGATATAGAGACGGCTAGTCTGCAACACTTCAGCCTATATGACGGGACTCGATATTAAGACACATGTATCGGCTTGGACAGGGTGGGTTCGGGTAGGTGGCATTATTAGCATCGTGCAAGTGGACCGTCGCTATGCTAACAAGACGTTTAGCTCAGTTGACTGCGTCTGGAGCACTCTAAGCTGTAAGAGGTATGCGAGAAAAGGGGTCTTCAAGGGAGGAGCGGCTGAGCATTCCAAGCAAGCCCAGCGCCGTCTTGTGTCGGAACTCAAAGCTCTTAAAAGCTTGAGACATCACCACCTGGTACAGATTGTGCGCAGTTACACGGACACTCAGTACATTGCCTACATAATGTCGCCGGTGGCCACCCTGACGCTCGGTGACTTCCTGGCTAACAAGAAGACGCTGGGAGATGGCGACATGACCATGCTCCGCCGCTTCTACGGGTGTCTCGCGGCGGGCGTCAACTACCTCCATCAGAACCGGGTCAGGCACAATGATATCACTCGCCGCAACGTCCTAATCTATAAAGGCGAGGTGTACATCGCAGACTTTGGGTCGTGTCACCGTTGGAGCACTCAAGCTCCCTTTGGAGTAGGACGCGCCATGTGGCCATTGGTGTGAGCCCGGACTATATGGCACCCGAAATTGCAAGGCCCAACTCTGCCTACTCCCCGAAAGGTAGGGCGGCAGACATGTGGTCTCTGGCTGTATTGTTCTTAGAGATGACGACACGTCTCATGGGCCACCACTTGGAGGAGCTACAAGCATCCCTGAGAGCAAGTGCGAGCAAAATATCCAAGCCTGCATTCCTCTACGCCAACCCCCAATTTATCGGCGAATGGATGGAGACACTGCGCCGGGGCAGCCACATCTCGCAGCACGACAACGAGCCACTGCAATGGATCCGCGTGCTCCTTCAGAAAACAGCCAACCTGTGCTTCACGTCTGTCACGCTGATGAATCGCATTCTTGATTCACCCTCATTTACTGAATTTCATTGCTTTAAATGCCGCGACGAATTCGTCAATAGTCAGCTGGTCTACCGAGACCGTGGACCTAGATTCGATCTAGAAGATGGCTCCCAGGCCATGATGAACACTGTCGGTGGCGTCTTCGGAGACGGTGGGGAGGACCTCTACGAACACAGACCCTCGAGGGGGGAAATAGATTTCATTGAAAGGTGGCGCTCCGAAACTTCAGAACCCCTCGTCCTGCCATATCCGGACGAGGACTCTCAAGGTGACGAGGAGCTTGTTGATAACGAATTCCTCTCATTTCCCGGCGAAGCTGAGGAAGGCTCTCTTCATAATGAACCAACCAATGCAAACGATCAGCTTTTGTATGGGCTTGGAGGACTTGTCGTCGGTGCCCGAGTATCCCCACGAGAGCTCACCTCACCATGAGCATACCACCTCATCGGCGCCGGCTAGGTATGACAGCTCTGTATATACGTGGAATTGGGCCCACACTGAAATGGCCGACGGACCGAAAGAAGAGAGGGAAACTCCGAGTCCTCTGCCCAAGGTCCCAGCTACGCCTCAATCGTGTAATAAGTACACCCCTACGGCTATTTTCGAGGAGGCCGAGAGTGCGTCGTCGAAGGATGCCGAAGATGACATGAGAATGTTCGAGGAGATAAGCGAAAAGAGCGACACTGATTCGGAAGCCAGCGTTTCTCCAAGAGAGGATCCGAACGAGCTGTCCAATATGGAGCAAGATAAGTCATGCAGTTCCGATGAGCAAAAGGCCACCCGAGAATCTAGCACGGCTCGAATTAGGGCTGTAGAAACTGGTCATGGCATGTTTGACGAGAAGGAGGAGGTCTCGGAATCAGAGCCGGAAGAGTCACTTAGCGGAGAATACGTCTTTCCCAGGGGAGAGAGTACCCTGAACATAGCGGAGGCTGGTAATAAAGGAGCAGTTAACTTTTTGGATAGCCACCTCGATGCTATGGATGCATGCGTCGGGGAAGCAGACACGGAGGCAAACTCGCTCAACCTTCATGAATCTCAGATATATTCCCGAACAGAGAGAGAACAGGTCGAGCAGCTAGAGTCCCGAATATGTGACCAACAACACCCTGATACTCTAATTTCAGTTTTCGAGTCTGCTACGAGGAATGACACCACAGATCAGAAACCAATACGGCAGGTTACCGTACGGTTGTGGTCGAAACCAAGCGTTCATTTTGACCCTGCTATCCCCAAAACCGCCACTATGGGCGTCTATCCGAGTACATTACTGACCTTCAACGTGCGGTTGTCGGACGACGGGCCAGTCGAAGAAGCTGGGTCCGAAACCGGCGGTTCAAACACCGCCTCTACGGGCATAAGAGCTCTCTCAAAGAAAAACCTGATGAAAATGGCGCCAAAACGACCAAAGGTAAGGGACCCCGTGAATCTACTAAACCCGGTCTCTTTTCTGAAGGCCACGGGAGATAGTGCCTCAACCATCGCGACCTCCGTTGTTTCAGAAAACACCAAGAAATCTATCACCTGCTTTGGTCTTCCTATCAAGCAAGCCGATAAGTTAAACGACTTCCTCTCTCTCCACTGTGAAAAGGGAAAGGCAGCAGTCGTACGGTGGCTCCTCACCGAGGGATGTAACCCGGGAACCACCAAGCATCGCCGCGCGGGGCGTATCATCCGTGCCGTTCGCGGCCGCAGTAGGCGACATATAAAGTGCGTCGGTGCGCTCATCCAACACGGCGTGGACCTCAACGTCCAGACATATAAGAGCGGCATGACACCTCTTCAGTTCGCGATCCTGAATGACGATTTCGATGGTTATGAGAAGCTAATATAGCTCCTCTTGGAGAACGGGGCACAGGTGAACAAGAAGATCAGAGACGGGGAAACCGCACTTATGGTCCTCTTCTCAGCGGCAAACGAGAGGGCCTTCAAGAAACACCACCTGAAAGCCCTGGCTATTCTGTTGAATGCTGGCGCGAATGTGACCACCCAAAAGCCGCCCGGCACGACGCCGATCCATGTCACGGCAAATCAGTTCCGCGGCCATATCAGCAGGGAGCATGGGACGGTACTAAACATAATCCTCAAATACATTGCCGAAAAGGATAAGAAGGCCATTGACCAGAGAGCCGGCGCCCAGCGCAGAACAGCCCTGTATAATGCGGTGACCTCGGGAACAGCCCAAGCGGTAGAGCTCCTCCTTGCGTATGGTGCCTCGCCTCTGGCGAGCGACGCGCGCGGACACAATGCCCTATACGACGCCCTCAACTCGGCGCCGCAGCTCACCACTACGAGGTCTATAGAGGACCACGTTGAGATTATGGAACGGCTTGCAAACGCCGCCTCCCGCGAATGGCCGGCCGACCAGGGCGTCTGCGCTCTAGAGGTCGCCTGCATCAACGCGAGGCTCTTGGACTCATTTATAGAGAGTGGACTTGATGCCAATACTAGGTTCAAGGGTAAGTCATTGTTCCATCACGCTTTAAAGGCCAAGAATAAGGATGTTATAGAGATGTTGCGTAAACACGGAGCGTCTGATAACACTGTTCGTGGGGCTTAGAGGGGATGCACGACGGGTCCGCCTCCTGGATCAAACACCTTAGTTCGTTTAGATCATGGAAACAGATACCAGTCATTATTTTACATTAATAGACTGTCTGCGCCTATTTCAACTATCCCAAGAGAGCTTATTGTTGCTTATATGTACATGTATTAACTACCATCTTATCGGAGACAAGGTAATTAGCAAAACAACGGATCGTCCGCCAGCAAATCATGAGCCCGTTCCACGGGTCCACGACTAATTCTATCATGGCGCGCGGATGGTTCGTCCGGGGTACAGAGAGCCTTTGGGCAGGAGATTGCTGTATTGACTCTGCTTGACGGGGCCAGTGGAAGGGTAACTAATCTCCGCTCCTCTCTTCGGGGACTGACGAAACCTAGCTATACGTGTCATAGGGACACACGATGAGCTGGCCGGCCTGTCTCCGCGAGAACAGCCGCTCCGCAAACCTAACACCCAACCATGTCTGTGCGTCCCAGCGCTTGTGCTACTTGACCAACATCCATGTCAGTATATGGTACACCTCGTCGGGTTTGCATCTATACACCAACTCCGCCAATCATTCTATCACTGTTGTAGCCCAACCCTTCGCCCATCCCAGGTGGTCGCTGCCGCGAAACTTCTGGCCTCTCTTGCGATAAGCCGAATATCAAATCGCTAGTCATGATGCCTAGTGACCAGACGTCGATCTTGGGCTGGTGCCGGTCGCTCGAAGAGATCTCTGGTGCCACATACAGGGGCGACCACACCAGGTTGGCCGTATCCTTGGCCAACCCAAAGTCGGCAATGGCAACCGTGAAGTAGGGTCTTGTCATGATCAGAACATTCTCGGGCTTGATATGGCCATAGGCGATCCCGTTTTCTTGAAGATGCACCTGACCATCCAGGATCTGCTCCATGCATGTGATGTACTGCCAGTCCGAGAGCTTAACACCGCTAATAATTACTCCAATGAGGATAGTAGTCCGCGACGATCCTCAGATATCTACGTGAGCACGCCTTTTTGGCGAAAGGTTAAGATAACTAATAGGTTGCGTAGTGGCGAGCCTGTTGCTTTCAAGCTGTATAGGTTGGACTAGAAGCCTAGTGGGATGAACAGAGTTTTCTGGATGGAATAGATCCGGAAATCAAAGATGCTATGGAGCTTGAACCGGAAGGACTTTCATTCACAACGTAATATTGTCGTCTAAGCCTTAGAAGGGCCCCTTTTAACCTGACGGTCGGTCACTAGTCTCCACTAGAAAAGACACACGGAATATGGGACGATTTTGACGTGATAACTAATGGGTATAATGAATATCCCCCCGTTCGTTCAGGCAACATCCATCTACGTAGTTGCCCCCAGTTTCTCAGCAGCATCATGGAAACTATCATCCGATCCCCCGTCACTCACGCTTTCCTGCCTCTCAAACGCATCTTCGAAAGTATTAGACCGAGATGGAAAGCAAGAGAAAAGCCCAGGTCCTGCTAGACCGTTTCCCCCCATTTTGGATTCCGGCGCAGTATTCAGAACGGTGAGCAGCTCACCAAATGCTGTGACTAAGTCCTCTGTCACGTCTTCGCGTTGATAGAGCAGGGCCTTGAAGTCCGCAAGTGTGTAATCCTTGTCGTATTTAGAACGAAAGTGATCTGCGTTGGCTAGGATGTTGAAAGTTTGGCAGTCTCCGTAGAGGGCCGCGGTTTCAATGAGATTGGGCCCTTTGAGACGGGGACAGACGGTGTACTCGGACCAGCGATCAAGGAAAAGGCGGAGAACATTGTGACTGTTGTAGGTGATGGCGGTAGTTAGCGGCGTTTCACCAGTTGTCGCCATAGCATTTATGTCAGCGCCGTATTCGAGGAGGAGGACAGCAAAACTGGCGTTGTCATTCCTGGTGGCGTGGAAGAGCGGGGTCTTGTTCTCCACTGTGAGACTATTGGCATCAGCCCCAAAGTCAAGTAGTCTCTTCAAGAGAGTTGCGTCCTTTGAGTTCCGTGAGGCAACACTGAGAGGGCTCCCCTTTTTTACACCTTTGGGAAGAGGCGGGTCGGGGTCGGCCCCAGCTTCAAGAAGGAGCTCGACGCACGCCGTGTGACCTTGGGCCGCTGCGTTAGATAAGGGCCCAGATATCTGAACGTCGACGATGCTAGGGTCGGCGCCATAGCTGAGTAAAATGGCTACCGTCTGCGTGTCTCCTCTGGCGGCAGCCCAAGCCAGTGGCGTACGTCCCATCGCATCCTGTGAATTGATATCGCCCGGATTGAGCATAAGCTCCTGTTCTAGGCCCTGAAGGGAGAGTCCCAAAACTATCCTGTGGGTCATGGTGAATTTGGAGTTATCAATATATTCATCGAGGAAATCACTTCCATTCGTGATCGCCCTCAGCGCTTTAGTTGCCGTTTCAGAGAGTCCACCCTCGAGTAGGAAATGGCACGCCTTAACACGGGGGCTGTTGTCGGAAGCCGCGATCGGTCGGTAATCTGGATCCGCACCTGCGTGCACAAGAAACTCTACCGCTTTATACTGCTTTGCATACAGAGCCCATCTGAGGAGTGAATAGCCGCGGCTGCTACTGATGTCTCGTGGTGAGGCAAGTCCATGCCTAAAGAGATGCTGTAGGCCTCGTATATCTCCCTTCTGCGCGAAGTCAACGGACCGCGATGAATCAGGTATCCTCCTGAGCACATCCAGGCTAAGGGAGGGTCCCCAGTTTAGATTAGACAACAGCTGAATCCGCACAATGCTGGACCAAACGCCCATTGGGAACCAGTATTCCATGCTGATCTGCTTTTCGCGAGCTCCTAGGCATCCATTGTTGTCACATTTAGGACTCAGTGCGGGGAACCCAGAGTATCCGATAAAGAGGCGCCCCAGAATGCTGTCCAGGATACCTGGAGTTGCAGAGCGCTGCTGCCTATGGCAAGAGCACGGACAGCCTTTTCGGCATGCTGCAATATGCGGTCTGACGCGAATGCCGATGCTGTCCTGTGGTACCGCAGGAGTTATTCCTTTGTCGTCCTTGCGGGAAGGGGAAGGGCTTCTCGAACGCGAGGGCGCATCGTAGGAAGAACCGATTTGTGTGAGCTGTCTGCTCTGGAGTAACTGAGACTGTGTTCGGAGCATCTCTTCGACACGGGCAACGCGCTCGTCAACTCCGGCCATGGTGGATAGGAATACCTTGCTAAGAGCGAGATGTTCTTGTGTGGACTGGACCGAGGATTGTGCGGTAATAGCTGTTATCTCTTGAACTTCGAGACGCAGTCTCATCATATCCTGCCTGCACTTCACTTTAGTATCTGGTGTGTGGAGAGCGGTGTGGAGGGCGGTGTGGAGGGCAACCATACGAATTGGATGCGCCGAGCAGGATATTCAGGCTGGATTTGACAGTTCTGAGGTCCTCCTGAAGCGCTTGTAGCCGGCCCTGTTCCTTTCGCCAGATACTAGCTCCAATGAGGGGTGTTTTCGACCGCTCGGATGCAGTGGTTAGCCTGTCGACGATGGTCGCGATTTCGTTCAGTTTATTCCTGGCTTGGAGCAAGAGGTGGGGAACGGTCTCCAAGGACTGAGAGCCCAGCGCAGCAGTTCTATCTTTCAGCAGCGTCGCAACATAGTTTAGGACCAGTTCGAGGTCTGCAACCTCATTACTGACGGCGTGGAGGCGCCCCGGAAGACTTTTGCAAAGGGAACGAAGATTTGAGATGGCGGAGCAGGTGCTGGCGGCGAGACCTGCCACAGCGATGACACCAGTGGTAATCGACAGTGGGTCCATAGCTAAAATAGTCTACCCAACCGCGAAACGCTAGTGCGATGTTGATCTGTGGAGATGCCTAGAGGCTCGTTCTGTCACAGGTTACGAGACACGTGGCTTGGCACTCAACGTGCAGCGCTTATACAAGACGACAATAATTGGTGGCCCACGAGGGGGCATGCTCGAGTGAAATCTTGATGAACGTTACGAATGAGAAATATGTTTCATTAGGATGGAAAAGGGGCTAGTTCAACTTCCAAAAAGAAAAAAAAGAAGGAAGAGGACCGCATTTTCCTGAGGATAGGATGACCTGTTGGTTCGACCCCGCCCCACCAGGCCGAGAAGGTGCAACCACAAGGCTGGCTGATTGGATTGGGATTACGAGCAGTGTTTCCTGTCCACGCACCCACAGCTTCTCCCATGTTGCCCCCCTCACCCGAGATCTTCCGCACCGGAACAACTTGCTCCACCAAATAATTACCAGTCGCTACGTACCATCGACGTTTCCCCAGCCTCCATTTCCTCCGTCCACTCGATGACTTTGTCGAGTAGGTACACCACGACACTGCCATGAAGTTCGGCGACGACTTCCACCGATACATTGTCCCGGAATGGAGCCAGCACTACGTCGACTACAATTTGCTGAAGAGGCTCATCAAATCGTCGGCTTTCTCAGGTAGGATTGAACCTCGCTCACTTTGATGACCTGGATGGTTACTGATATGATGTTAGATGTTTATGAATACTTGAATGTCGTCATTTCCGCCCTGGAGTCGTTCTTCCAGCAACGATTTGATGCGTTTACCGCCGCCCAGACAGAGCTGTGGGACTTCTTTGCTTCCCGTGTCCAGCCGATCGTTATTCCAGGCGTCAACGAATTAGCCCCCACCCAGGTGAGGTTTCTCAGCAGAGCATTCTCCGCGCTTAAACAGGACCTAGAGAAGCTTCATTGGTTTGAATGGGTCAACACAGAAGCAGTGTCGAGGATACTTGCCAAGCTTGACCGATATGGCCAAGCAGATAGCCCACTCCATAGCCACCTTCAGACCCGGTGGCAGGAGTCGCAACGGGCATGGGAGAGCCGGCTACTCGACTTTCTCGGAGGCATCGCACGGCTGGTAAATGATGACGTTAAGGAGCTTCTGGCGTCCCCTGGGTTCCCTGCAAATAGGTATCAATTTCTTGCCCATGCCTTCGACCGAGAATCCAGCCTTCAAATCCCCGACGATGCCGCCCGGGAAGCTGTTCAAAACGGAAAGTTGGATCTCATTATCCATCACTTGGAATCCGTCAATGCCAAGTCTAGCGTTGTGGAGTTGGGCTATTCAGGTCTCATTCGCAGTCTCCTCAGATTCTCTGTTGTGTTTTTACCGGCTCAATACGAGGCACTGTTGACATTCGTGCCCACCGCTCAGCGGACCCTTACACAATGGAAACTTGCCAAATGGTATATAGTTATCATTGGCCAAGCACAGAAGAGCGACTTCAGGTCAGCAATGGCAGGGTCGCATCCTGACTTGATTGGGGGATATGCATTCCCCCGCGCCGTAGAGGCGGATGTACTCTGCATTCCGGAGGCCCTTTTGAAGGAGGATCACCGCGGGCGGCTTCTATTGCATTATGCTGCCAGCCTCGGACTGCTACCAATCTGTCAGAGGATTATAACCACGCTAGTGGAGTCCACAGACCCTGACACCAGTGTCCGAGCCGTTTTATCAGCTGACCACGACAGACTTACACCGCTTCATCTCGCAGTGGCCGAGGACAATGCATCGACGACAAAGCTCTTGGTTGATACTATAATTTCCCAAGGTATTTGTTCCAACGTGGAGGCCCGTGCCAAGAAGACCTTGGGGGGTGTCCTCCTTATTGCCCTCAGGAAGGAGAACGATGAGGTAGTCCGGCATCTGCTAGGAAGCTATATAGATCTCAGTTACCAGTCCAGGCGCGGCGAAACTGCTCTCCATGTCGCCGCTCAACTGGGACGGGCTGACTACGTGGACCTAATTGTGCGAGCAATGTCTGGGAACCGTACTGGACTGGACGTTAGGGACAGTTCCCGAGGTTGGACTCCACTCTTCTTCGCCTGCGCAAATGGCGACTATGATATTGCTGAGTTCCTTCTGAAGGCTGGATCCGGCCAGGGAATTACGGACTATCTTGGATGGACTGCTAAGGAGCACGCAGTGTTCAAAGGCCACCTGGCTGTTGCTGGACTCTTCAAAGCTCCCTATGATCGCATTCTCAAAGGTGGTCCGGCAGACGTCAGAGAGAGAAAGAACCTCCACGATAGCATTCGTCCTGGAGAGGGTGAAAAAATTATTATTGCCAGCTTGGGTACAGCTCGCAAGGATAGGGTTGTGACTGGACTCAGTCACACATCGTGCTCTTCCACCCCGGGAAACTACGAAAGTTTATGGTTTGCGCTGGAAATTTCGGCTCCCGGCTCGACATCGAAGCCTCGACGCATACGATTACCGATCTTGGACGACCAGATAAACGATCCCTTTGTATTTTCAGTTCCCGAAGCTTCCGAGCCACGACTCTTATTCAGGGTTATCCGCTCAACACGAGGCTGTAATGAAGGAGCAGTGTTCGGGGGTGGCACGGCTCTCCTCGATGCAAACACCCACCAATTTGGTACCAAGCGCCAAAGCCTTGTCAGAGATCAGACCGTCCCCATACTGGACAAGAACACGATGGAAGTGACGGGTACAGTGACCTTTACCTCCCTAGTAGTCACGTCGTACCCATACCTTCAGACGTCTCGGCCAGTTCGCACTACCGGAGATACACTCGGACGGCCAATTCTTGTTGGTCACAGAGGCGCTGGCATGAACGTAAGGACTCATGACTATCTTCAGCTGGGTGAAAACACAGTTGAATCATTCCTCTCTGCAGCGAAACTCGGCGCAACTTTTGTGGAGTTCGACGTTCAGGTCACGAGAGACCTGAAGGCGGTGGCATTCCATGACTTCTCCCTTAGCGAAACGGGGACGGACGTCCCCGTCCACGATCTAACGCTGGACCAGTTTTTGCACGCGAGCAATATCCAATCGCCTCACGGAAACCCCCTGTCAGTTCTCGGGACGGTTCATTCCCGAGCCGAGCCGGGAAGGCCACGCTCTCGCTCAGTGGGGCGCCAATTCGAGGCTGGGGCTATTCAAATCCGAGACCGAATGAAGCATACCGTCGACTTCAGGAGCAAAGGATTCAAGCCGAACACCCGTGGTGACTTTATCCAGGATTCCTTCGCCACGATCAAAGAGATCCTTCTTGGGCTGCCACCGAGTATTGGGTGCGATATCGAGATCAGTACGTCACCCTCAAGTTCTTCCCCCCTCCCCCCTTTCCCTGTAAAATCAGGTCGATTTGACTGACTTGAAACAGAGTACCCTCGACTTCATGAGACAGTTGATGCTGGCGTTGCCCCTATCGCTATCGAGCTCAACACCTTCGTTGACGTGGCTCTCGATACCATTCATCGTTATGGTGGTAACCGAGAAATAATTCTATCATCCTTCACACCTGAGATTTGTATTCTGCTCTCGATGAAGCAGAAGGCCTACCCGGTTTTCTTCATCACCAATGCCGGTAGAGTGCCCATGATAGATATGGAGGTCCGAGCTGCAAACGTGCAGGTGGCCGTCAAATTTGCAGAGCGGTGGAATCTCGCCGGTATCGTATTTGCGTGCGAGGCGCTGCTGCTCTGCCCAAGGTTAGCTGGCTTCGTGAAGAGGAGGGGGCTTGTCTGTGCGACATACGGAGCGTTGAACAACGAGCCTGAGAAGGTGAAGGTGAGTTTTCATGAAGATGAATAAGCGTAGTTCGGGGCCTAACTGATGTGATTTAGGAGCAAGTAAAAGCCGGGGTGGACATTATCGTCGCGGATCGAGTGGGGGTTGTTGCTCAGGCCCTGGCCATAACTTGAAAACTTGGTTCACTTCTTTCGGCCAAAGGACGTCCACTTCTTTAATAATGGACAGAGGTTCCTTCACACCCTTGAAGAATCCTGAAAGATTTACCCAAGCCTGCCTTCCAGGAGACAAACTGTCAATATCCCTTCTGTTTCAGCGCGTAATAATCATACATTCATTCGTGAATCAAATCTCAGAGCTCTGGCAGTCGAAACATACGCGGCTCTACTAGTCCCCTCTGTAGCGATGTCATAATAAAGGTCGCTCTAGCAGGTAAGCTGAAAAGCAGGAGGACGGTTAGATGGCTCCTTTCCCGAAGCTTAGCCCATGGGAAGTTGACCATTGGCCCCATCCTTACACTTTTAACAAATTTGCCTCGTCCAAAAGCCAAAACTTACTGAACTGGCTAATAATTACGAAATCCCATCACGGCGGAACGGAAGTGTAAGAAGTGGTGGAGCTAATAAAACAACCGTCTAGAGAAATAAATCGCAGAGCCCAAATTTATTATGATTATTTAACCGGGATTGGTATACAAACCCTAAATTATATATTCTTACTCTGAAGAAGACTTATTTAAGTGTGTGCGGAAGCGAAAACACAGGTACTATACTTGGTCTGAGTTCGTGATGGATTAATCAAGCTATCGAAAAGCCGTAGTCAAATTTGTCAAGTCTCTTCAAAGTCAAGAAGAGATTCTTCATCGAAGCCCTAAGTAGGCCTCGGTTTTTGTGACTAGAACAGCGATATCACATCCGCCGATATATTCGCGCTTGTTGCCTCATACCTCCGGGGTTGTTGATGTTCAGACTTTGCCTTGTCTGGTCCACCGCATGGAGTAAATTCAAAATATGGGAAGCCCCAACCATACCCTCATGATCGTTATAAGCGTTGTGGGTATAGATTATACCATACGGAAGAGATACATCACCCGCGATGTTCTGAATATCATTCTTACATACTTCAACGCTGCACATCACGGCATAGACTTTCTGAACAATTGTCAGAGTATGGGACTTGGGATCGCTACATTTAGGTGGAATCGCCTCGAGCGGAGGGTTCGAAACCACAAGCTCATCTAGTCGGTCAAGTGTGTTCGACACTCACGACGAGGCCACGAACCGGCTTACGGACGGGCTCCTCATTTCCTAGGCATTGCCGTAGGAATGGGGCGGGGTATGAGATTGGATCTCGAGCCACTGGGCCGGCTAGTAGGGCGATGGCAAGAGCTCTGATCTCGGTTTGGTCGCCATGACCTGTTTGTGTATGCGAAAGACATAAGCCTGGACTCCCGAAAAGTTGAGCCCTATTAATGCAGGCAGAGTTCACCGAACAGACACTTGCTAATTTGATGAACTGATAGCTCACCAAAGTGGGTGGAACAAGCCATGCAGTTGCTACCTGGTAAGCCTGCCAGTGCCCACAGACTCTTGGAGGAGGAAATACCTTAAGTGCCAGGTATCAAGCTTGGCCAATCTTAAGGAACCGTGAGTGGGCTTTCATGAGCCCAAGAGTACTGGCGGGGCATATGTGTGCGCTGGGCTCTGCTTCAAATGCCATTACCTAGTAGACACAAGCTTGTATTGAAGTTGTTAAAGGAGTGGTATAGTTTATTAACTTTACAGCTGCAGTGGAGTTCGAGACAGGTGTTGTTTCTTTTCTATCTGTTTTCGTTTTTTTCTATGTTTCTTTTGTCTTGGTTCTTTTTTCTTTTCTTGGACCATGGAGAGGTCGTGCGGTTTTTTCTTCCTTCCTTCCTTATCTTGGCCTAAGCATCGGATAATGATGATGATAATTCGAAGTCTCAGAGGGCAAACGTGAAGTTTGTAGGTAAAAGAAGTGATTCTGATTAGTCGTAGCTACGCAAGAATAGTAACTCACTTAATACAATAACCCTCCCTTTCCTACTTTTCCTTCTTTCCTTATTATTTTTCTCACCCTCGTTCAATACTGCTTAATCTGGCGCTGAAACCGGGGAATTACTTTGGTGAACTTGGCTGGATCGTCACGGGCGCCGTCTTTCCAGTACTCGTACTCGATCCAGGCATTCTCAGGCATCTGCTCCTCCATAGCAGCAATCCAGTTGCCCAGGGCCGGGGACAGGGGCACGACGCCCGTCTCGAGAACGTATTGGTCCCACAGTCTGATCAGCTCGGCCAGGCGCTCGGGTTCCGTCTCGGCCAGGTCGTGGATTTCGCCCGGGTCCCGGGCCAGGTTATACAGCTGCCACCGCTCCGGGCCCTTGGGCTTGGGGATGAAGACGATCTTCCAGTCGCCCTTGCGGCACGCCGCCCGCCCACACGTCTCCCATCCCTGGATGAAGTCCTTGTCGTGAATCGACGGGGACTGCTGGAGTAGGTAAGGGACCATGGACCTGCCACGCATTCCTACCACCTCGCGGCCCTGGTAGTGAGGCGCTGGGTGCTGCACGCCAGCCATGTCCAGGATAGTAGGTGCCAGGTCCATGACAGTCGAGAATTGGTGCGTGATGCTGCCCGAGGAGATCTTGTCATCCCAACCCTTGGGCGGCTTCATCAGGTACGGCACCCGCACGCCGCCCTCGGTGGTGTAGGCCTTGTACAGTCGACTGGGAGCGGTGGCAGCCTGCGCCCAGCGGGGGCCGTACCAGATGAACGAGTCGCCGTTACCGAGATTGTCGATGTGGTTGTTGTAGTACTTCTTCAGGTGCTCCATCATGTGTCCCTGGACGATAGGGTAGGCCTCGTACGCCGCGCCCTCGGCACCATTGTCAGATAGGAAACAGACAAAGGTGTTGTCGAGCTCGCCAATCTCCTCGAGATAGTTCGTGATCTTGCCGACGTTTACGTCGATACTCTCGACCATACCCGCGAAGCATTCCATGGCCCGGCTGGAGTTGGCCTTCTCCTCAGCGCTCAGCTCACTCCATTCCTTGACCTCGTCGGCCACGACGGGGTGCGGCTCGACGTCTTGCGGCACCATGCCGAGGTCCTTGAGCTTCTGAAGACGGCGCCGACGCAGCTCGTCGGGGCCGTCGTCATACACGCCACGGTAGTTCTTGATGTGCTCCTGGGGGGCTTGGAGGGGCCAGTGAGGCGCGGTGAAGGGAAGATAGCCGAAGAAGGGCTTCTCGGAGCCGCTTGACTTCCAGTCCTTCAGGTACGAGAGCATCTTGTCGCCGTAGCCATCGGAAGAATACCACCCGTCGGGCAGCTTCTTGACGTACTCGCCGTCCTCGCTATGCAAGGCAATGTAACTCATGGTCATGAATTCGGGGGTCGAGTCCATACCCTCGAGCTGAGGCTCGTAGGCGTAGTGGTTGCTGCAGGCCGGTAGGTGCGCAAAGCTCCTCTCGAAGCCCCGGGCCTTGGGGCTCCTCTCTGGGGTTAGCCCCAGGTGCCACTTGCCGGACATGCATGTGTGATAGCCGGCATCGCGCAGAAGTTCGGGCAGGGCAACGACTCGTTCGTTAAGGTAACCTTCGTATCCCGGCATGCCTCGCTGCACGTTGGTCGACATGGTGCCATGAGGGTCGTTCTGGCCCGAAATGTTGGTCCACTCGATCAGGTTGCCCAGGCCGGCAATGTGGTGGTCCGTACCCGTCATAATCATGGCCCGGGACGGTGAACACGCGGCGGCAGCATGGAAGTCGGTGAAGCGTATTCCCGCCGTGGCCAGTTTGTCAATGTTGGGCGTCTTGATCTCGCTACCGTAGCAGCTGATATCCGAGAAACCCAAGTCATCGGCCAAGATAATGATGAAGTTGGGTCTCTTTGCGGGGACCATACTTAATGTGGCTTGTTGGTTTGTCTGATAAGCAGTCTCTCTACCAAGAGAATATAGATCCTATTGTGATCGATGATCTTGGGACGAGCCTGTTGTATAGCTTGAAATCTACTTTCTCTCGGGTGATGAGAACAAAACAATGTTTGGAAGAACGGAATCTCGCCAATACGCGGACATGGGAGAATTAACTTTTGCCCCTCCTTCCTTCCACGGGCCGTGGGGACTGGGACCATGATTCGGATGTCGACGAATAGCATAACGTTATCATTTAATCCCACATCCGACGACCTTTGTCTTCTCCGCACTTCGCTCCTCACTAGGTGAGGAGGGGGCTCGTAGTCAGACCCACAATGCTAGGGCAATCCGAACAGAGGATGTAGATAGGCTATATGTACTGTACTGTACTGTAACGTTAATTTGTCGAGTTCCAGAAGGATCATGTTGTTACATCGGGTGTGGTGGCAGGTGTAGAACTGCCTGGTTAAAGAATGCCGGGTTCCCTGTAAAAGTGGGCAGAGGATGGACTGCTCCCCAGAAAGGTGCTTCCCCGCGTTTTAGTGGTTGCAGATGCCAAGCAATTTCAGAGAGGCGGCTGTCGGACAATCCAGCCCCTGCGACCTCTGATTTGACACGCCGCACACCCCGGACCTGTTTTTGCTTGGACTTTTCGGACTTTGGCGTAACTGCCCTGTCGAAAACGTCATCTACCGCGTGCGATCCTTCTAATTTCGGGCACGAGAACTGGGTAACCACTCAACTAGTTAGCAACAGACGGATATCAAGTTGGGTGTTACTAGCACATAAGCCGTCAGAAGAGGGGCCTAACCCCTGTCATCATCGAGGCCACCGAATCTTTCACCTTTCTTGCGGCAATCTGGTTAGAATCGATTTGAACTTGAAGACGACTCCAGTAGCGACGGATAAGATGACGGGCCGTACCACCGTGGGTATTATAAGAGCCTACTGGCTAGGCTACGTGGTGTGCATGGGAGGCTTCCTATTCGGATACGACAGTGGCATGTAAGTATTTATAACAAGCTACTTTGTTATAGATGACAAAGTTGTTATTACTTCTCAGTCACCGTTGCTAACATTCAAACCGCAATATGCAGTGTCGGTCAGTATCCCCAAGTCGACCCGGAGTCTTCTGCCAGCGTCATCTAGCCGATCCCAACGCTGACACACGAGCCTATCACAACAGGAGGCGTTCTGACTGACGTCGTTCAGAACCGACTATGGCTACACCAATGGCAGCGAGACGACCACGTCTTCCCTTTCCGTCGGCCTTCCGCAGCTGGGCGCCTTCGTGGCCTGCTTTACTGCCTCGTCCCTGACATACACATTCGGTCGCAAATACACGCTAGTTATGTCGTCCTTGGTATTCTGCCTCGGTGCCATGATCCAGACCATCAATACGCATTCACTACCCGCCTTCTACGTCTCACGCGTCATTGCTGGTCTGGGACTGGGCACCGCCACCGTCGTGGCCCCCATGTACAACAGTGAGATGATGCCCAAAGAGATGCGGGCCCAAGTTGGATCGTTCTTCCAATTGTTCTTTACTTTTGTGCGCCACCTACCCGGCCTAACCCCTGGCCCTGAGCTCTCCTCTGTACCATAATCCGTTCCTTGCTTACAAGAAAACAGGGCATCTTCGTCTCATACTGGGTTGACTACGCTGTGAAACTGCGCATTTCCGACGCGTTGAGCTCGCAGTATATGTTGCTAAACTCGACCTACTATTTTCTTTTCAAGTCGTCTTAAAAGGCTAATGTATGCTGTCGTTTCCTAGATGGCAAATTCCCATTGGTCTTCAGCTTGCACCGGCCGGCATCCTGGGGGCAGGAACCCTTAGCTTACCAGAGAGCACCCATTAGTTAACCAAGAAGGGCCGGCACGAAGAGGCGTGGAAGAGCTTGCAATAGATTCGTGCAGACAGCTCGCAAGCCACCGTTGACGAGATGGACGAGATCCGCATCGGTGTCGAGGCTGAGGCCAGAGCTACCGAGGGGTTTCACATGGAAGGTACAGTTCTTCTGCCTTTTTCTGTTTTCTTCTCTTTTCTTCCTTTTTCCTACTATATGAAGAAATAGAAGTTAACATAACCCACAGAACTCTTGCAACGAGAAAAATTCAAGCGCATCTTCGTCGGGTTCTTCATCTTCACGGCCCAACAAGCCACTGGAGCCACCGCTTTCGCCTACTTCGGCCCTCAGTACTTTAGCATCATCGTTGGCGACGACGCTGATCTCAGCCTCTTGTTGACGGCCATCTTCGGTGCCGTTAAGGTAGCCACCTGTGGTATCTTCGTCATATGGTTCTCGGAGCGTTTGTCGCGTCGGCAAATCCTGATAGGCGGTGCCCTTTTCATGGCCGTATGCCAGATAACCACGGCCGCGGTCGTGGGCGCCACTCCGGATCCTGTCGCTGGCACGGTTCCTAGCTCTTCCAGAGGGACCACTGCTCTTATATACCTGTTTGTCATTGCCTACAACTTCAGTTGGGGTCCTCTGCCATGGCCTTATGTATCCGAGTATATTCGAACACTAGTCTCATATTATCCCCGCGAAGAAAAGTCGGCACTGACACTACAATGCACAGGATCTTCCCTGCCCGTATTCGGGACCCGGATGTCTCTATAGGTGTTGGGTCTCAATGGCTCTGGAACTTTGTCTTCTCCCTGACTACCCCGTACATGATCAAGAACATGACCTGGGGCATATTCCTCCTCTGGGGTCAGTAATTTCTTTTCCTGAAATTCGTATACACTTTGCTAATGGGAAATCTGTGTACAGGCCTCTTCGACCTTGTTATTGCCTTATTATCATATTTTCTTTCTCAAGGAGACCCGCGGTATGTCCCTCGAGGCCATTGCCCACCAAAAATTCAAGAGGGCGTCGACACCGCTGTCGCAGACGGCGACCTAAGCGAGGACGACTATTTCGACCACTACGAAGACACGCGCGTGTCCGCTTCGGGCCGCTATATCTCGTTGAAGGTTACTAGAAAGCGGCGATTGCTATGTTCTCCAAGGAGGAGAACGAGGAATTACTAGAATACAGTCATTAGATTTTCGAATATCTTATGAAACGCAGAGAGTATAGGGTATGGTTTTGTCTCTCAGGGCTCAATATAACGGCTGATGATATGTCTCGTACCAACTCCAACTGCACTCTTTGTTCGTCTTTCTTTTCTCCATTCGGTCTGCTGTATGTGAGACAGGTGGTCCCGTTTATAAGACCGAATGACTTATCTACCCGTACTCGCTTCATAGCAGCGGTCCGGAATGTCTCGCACACTTACAATCATCCACGAAAGGAGAAGTAGTTCCCGCTGGGAAGCCGCCAAGTCCGAGGCGTATCATGACACGCCAACCACGGTTCACAAGTGTGAGGATGGTGTGGGACGAGACGTCGCTGTCTGGGTTCACAATAGCCAGCTTGAGAGAGGCAGGGACATATGCACATCCGCGTCAAGTAACTAACTTAACCTCCACGGAGACAAAATGGCCAAGCTACTAGACGCTGGACCGCGTTGTGGCAGTGACTCTGTGCGACTTGGTTATGAGAGTCTCTGCATACTAGAAGCATTGACAGTGGCAGCCGCTGGGTCCTGCTGGACTCCCCTAGGTTTTCATTTCTCTTGTGGCCCAGAAGGGGAGATCGCAAGTGCGTCGTGTATGACTTCGATTACCGCCTGAAGTTCAACCAAGATTATGGTCATGACAAAACAGGCATGGCGAAGGTTAAGTAGACGCTCAAGGAGCGAATTGGGTTGGCTAACTGTACCAGTGTAGTGAGTAATCTGACTTGCGTATAAACAGGCAGTTTGATTTCCATGGTAACCGTGTGGGATCATGCGTCCGATACGCCGTTGAGTACAAGCAGACCCTTGATTGGTCGTGGAAAGACATCGAACTAGAAGACACAGGTCATAGCTCTAAGGCCGCGTTCAACGCCATCGGCAAAGGACTCTGTGTCGAAGACTTTAGCGGCGAAAGCGTGCGGTGGACATACGAACGACGTGACGAACCGCCTAAGGAAGCTCAAGTCGCTGGCCAAGACGGAAACACCGTTACGTCGGTGAACAAGGTCTAGTATTCAGAAGACCGCACAACGGACTTGGTCGAGTACGTCAACTGGTCGCACATCACACACGACTACGACAACAAGACGCGGAGACTGGCCAGGACATGCACAAGACGCATCAGGGACGACGCCGGAACGACGCCATCCTAGAGAACCTGACTTACACGAGCGATAGCTTAAAAGGAGTCGTTTTCAAGAACAACCGAGCCCAGAATACCACGCATTTTGACCATATTGCACTCACACCGTCGCAGGAACTCTGATATGACGCGCTAGGACAGTCGCCGGGGGCAACAGGTCGCGAGCAAGCCGACGCCTCCAAAGGAGGACAAAACAGTGTTGGCCCTACGCCACGTCCTCAGCTCTGTGCCGGGAGACGGCCGGCAGATGGTAGAGTATGTCAAGACGTACAAATGCGAATCTGGCTGGAAAAATGGTGCAGTTGCAGAACGTGCCACGCAGAATAGACGATTACTCTGGCTGAACCCGGACGTACAAATACCAGGAGCCGGGCCGTGTCGGCCCCGAGAGCAATCGGTTGAGAAGCACTGCCATTGGGAAGGTCTCTGAGACATACGGCTATGACGGCCATGCCGGCCATAATGGCTGCTTGACGTCGGTCCCAGGGTATTCCACGCTGACCTAGAACAATGACGGTCGGCTGCGCTTCTCCCTACAGAGTGTCAGTGCGGATGGATGTGCAACTCCGGAGACGACATGATAGGCTTATAATTCTCAAGACGAGCAGCTGTACAAGATCACGGACTGGAGTGCTGCTGGTGTTTCGCCGCTGAGAAGGAGTAAAGAGACTCGCTATCTCCCGATGCGAGAAGTCTACGGAATGTTCGGCGATAGGGATCTGAGCGAGAGACCCATGTCACTGGTGGAGAATGACTCCAGCACCCAGCAGAAAGTGATCCGATATCAAGCCAGCCAGTATCTCGAACTAGATGACCGTTCCCAGGTTAGGTCAGACGAAGAGTACTCTCCGTACAGATGCAACACGTACTCTGATTGCTTATATAGGCACGAAATCTCGGCGAAACGCGGAAATGACAAAAATAATGACAACCAGTTGAACGGGAATTCTGTATATGAGGATGCCTTCGTATTCCAAGAGGGTCCCCTTCTGAAACTAAAGACTTTGGGGGGGGGCTAACGTCGTATATGCGACGACTCAGACAGACATGGAAAACGACAAAATGTTTCGAGATGGTAAAAAAGAAAAGCAGAATAAAAAGGCCATGGCACCCACGGACTTTATCGTGCGCCTTCTCGTCAACATGCTGGGGGTTTTTATGTTGTTAGGCTGACGGCAGAGCGATGCAACAAAGCTCCAGCTGCGAGTAGGATCGACATCTGTAGTGTCTCTCAAGCACTAGGATATCACCCCACTTTCTAAGCTTCCGCCACCCAGGTCGAGAGACTCGATGACTTCGAAGAATCTCAATATAGGCCTCGAAACGCATGATTTGCGTAATCCTGAATGGGCGCCTTAATGTCCCCATATTTATGTGTTCCTTTCGTACAGAAACTACAGGCCACAGAGATGAAATGTTAGTTAATTCAGGTACGACCCACACACTGAATCTTCTGGATCAGAAGTATCTTCTCACATCACTACTATAGGAAATACCTCTAGACTAGATCACAATCAGTAAATCTGTCCAAGTCATTTTTTAAGGCCCAGTACCTTCTTTCCCAATGTCTCCACCTATCCGCACACCCCATACACTATGTCAGCTCAAACCCCTCAAACCCCTAGGACCCTGTCACCTCCTACCAAGTCTCGTCAACATCACCTCTCTCGAGACAATCGTATCAAGATCCAAACCCTCCGGAGGTACGCAGGATGGACCTACGAACGCATTGCAGATACCCTACGATTTACTAGGCGCCAAGTTCAAATCGCATGTACCTCTCCAGTCACTCTAAGGAAAGGGGCTCGCAGAGTTTCTCGCACTCTGGGGCCCTAAGAACAACGTCAACTTCTTAACTAGTGCCTTAGTGACAAGGCCTTCCAGTATATCGCATAGCAGGGCCTACTGTTCCTAGTGCTACGACCTATATATAATTACGGCACATATGCCCTCTTTAATGTTTTATAGGACAAGGGCTATAAGAGAACTACATGCCTGTACGAAATCCACCTCACAGACGCCTAAAAACAAGCCTGCATATAACTTGCTAGGGATCAGCTTGGCCTATGTCCTGACCCTAGAGACTAGGAGGATGTTATCTTCTCTGTTAAAACCTAGGCGACAAACGACCCTATGTTAAAGCAGTAGGTTACAATCTATAACATAGAGGATAGAGATACCTGGCCTCTTCTATAACGTAAGCCAACTGGGTGGGTTTTTGCTAGTGAGTGAGCGCGGTGTGGCCAGACCGCGCGATTAGATCGTTCTCACAGCCCCACGTATAAGTCGAACTCATACAACGTAGATGCTTTGCACCTACTGAGCGCTGCGATATCTCAGTGAGGCGAGTTCTGAGCCTCTGAGACTGCAGTGGCTCTCTGATTAGACATCAAGAAGTCCACAAGACCAAGCTCAACGCAGCAGCTAGTCTGAATTGTGTTGGTCCAATGTCTAGCTTCAGGATGTCTGGTCAAAATAAGCCCCCACAGTCGAGGGGTCAAATCGTTCAGTTCATATCACACATAATGGTCCCTTGAACCTCACACTTTGTGGGTTCCCTGATCAGGGGAAAATAGTCTTTTCCCCTTAAAGTTTAAGTATTGGGCCCCCCCCAGCTAAATATATCCCGGTGCCGACTGGGGCCGGCCCGGCCGACAAAGGAACTACTCGGAGAAAACGAATGTCCGGCCACACCACACCTACTTACTAGTATGTTTGCTGCCAAACGGAAGGGCCGAGGTCGCTTTTGGGAGAAGGCATAGGGAAATATTACAGGAGAAAAATATCGTTGTTATTTGATACCTCTTGTCTATCAGGTCTATCATGAAACTGATAGTCTGCTAGCAACTATCTTCCTGCATGACAATGCTCTAGCACACAAAGCTGGTGACACAACTACTGCACTTGATTCAATGAGAATCCGACTGATAAATGGCCAGCTAAAAGGTCTGACCTTGATCCTATAGAGAATGTATTGGCTGATATGAAGCATTATTTAGAAGTACAGTTTGGCCTTTAGAAACTGAACTAACAGTAGCTACAGGTTGCGATTTTTGAGGTTAGGAGGCGGTTAACCCGACAGAGCTGCAGAGATACACAGGTGGGAATAGTCTCTCGGCTCTATCAGGTACTTGAGAACAACGGGAAGTATTAGATACTTGATTATGTATTAAATTTCTAAGGTTATTTATGTATATATACCTTTATTTTGGTTGGATAGTACCTACGGGCTGATTCAAAAATTAACATTTCAAATCCCTGTGGCCTGTACTCTGTAGACATCTACCATTTCGTTGACGGGTAGTGTGTCAGTGGACTTTGCGGGGGCTTTTCCTCTTTAAAACTTGACCCGCCTAACCGTGCTGTCAGTGTTTACTACTGCTGATGTCTGTTAACACATAGATACCACTTACCACGTAGATAGCTCTTAGCAGCACCTTGGGGGGCCTCCAGGCTTGGAATCCTTGGCGGCCCTCCCATTCGCCTGGTCTCGCGCGGGGTCTCCGATTCGACCCACGTGGGTGGAGTGGTGCCTGGACGGCTCACAGGAATACCAGACGTCGGATGACGCCAACTGATAGACAGTTCGGTACCCGGGCAGTCCCGTCCTACCGGGAAAGACCAGGCGAAGGTAACTCCGGACGCTTGGCCCGCCCTCTCAAACATTGACATCGCATGCGCCGTATGCCGCGTGACGTTATGCCACAGAACAGAGGAACCGAGTCGAAAAGGTCCCCCGCCCGTGCCACAGGCGCACGGTCATTCCCGCCCTGTTCCCACATCCCGCCGGCCTGTGACAAAGCCAAGCTGGGCTCTTCTTTTTTTGCCATCCGGCTGACCCTGCCTGCGCCCGTGGGAGCCCTCCGGAGTGGAATGCAACCCGTCATCAGTACCTCCTGCTGCATATATTTAACAGACCCTTTTCCTGTTCCCCCCTGCTTCCAAGGCTGGAGACCCTTCGGAATTTCCTTCCGTCCCGTTCAGCGGCCAGCTTCTTTTATTTTTCCTTTTCTTCATCGTGCTACATTAATCTACGAGCGCCTCCCATCAGCATACATAATTTTTTTGTCGCATTTCTTGCATGCCAACTTCACTACATTCTAACACCGCCGATTCTACACTTCGATGTGGAAGAGGATGTTGCCCCGTGAATGGCGAGATGACGGCTCCCCAAGGCGAAGCGGCCGGCCAAAGCCGCGAAGGAGCCCCAGCCTGAGTGACGAAGAGGACGACTGGACGCCTCCACGGCGCGATTTTTCGCCCGAGCGCCCGCGCGGCCCCGCCCAGCGTCGGTACCCGCGCGACGATTTCGACGATCTGCCGCCGCGCTACTCGTCGCCAGGGTCGCATTCACCGACGCCCCCCCGCCACAGGCGCGCGGAGCCCATGGACCCACACCGCCGTCATCATCGCAGCCGCACCATGGATGACCGGCCGGGGTACGGTGACCTGCGACCCCGCGGGAGGGAAGATGTGCGGAAGAACACATGGGATCCCGGCTATGGGAGGGAACAAAAGGAGGTGGATGATTATCTTCCTCGGCGGTACCGAAGCACGACAAGTCCCCCCCCGCGTCGTCGCGACCGACGCACCGCTACATACCCTGAACCCCGCCGCGAGCGCGGCTATTCTCCCTCGAGGAACTACGACAGCAGGCCCCGCCCGAGGCATCATGATACCCGAGATGAGAGGGGACGGGGCCGGGGCGATATGGATGACCCCTACCGCCGACGCCGTGGCCGGGCGCGATCGCTAGACACGGAGGACAGGTACCGGTCGAGGGGGTCCCCAAGGGCCAAGTCGTCCGGCGCCCGCGCGCCTCAGCCAGGAAAGGGCACGTCGACAAGAGATAGGTTCGTTAAGGTTGCTGGGGACATCCCGTGGACTGCCTTCGCGACGAGCGCCTTCCAGGCCGGGGCGAGCGCAGCCTACAAGGCGAGGGCCGACCCCGGCCCGTGGATGGGGAAGAAGGGGACGAAGGTTGCTACCGCAGCGTTGGGTGCGGGGCTTGTGGATGTCCTCGGGAGTGGGATGAAAGGAGGGAAGAAGAAGAGGTAGAGGAGTGGTGGAGGGCTTTTGTGTTAGCATGGCGCCTGATGGCTTACGACTGTTTATCGAGATTCCCATGTTTCGTCTTATATCATAGACTGCGTGAGTTGGTTGTTGTTTCTGGTGGATTTTAAAGGGTACATGAACGCGATGTAGACTCAACTCAGTCAAGAATATTTCGCTGTATGAATCGGAGACATACCTAGAAGCCTGCAGCACTGATCGTAATGCACATTAGTTGGGATATCACCCGGTGCCAGAAGCTCAACGTTCGCGGTGCGGTCCATGAACGGCGCAAGCTTACCGCATGCCTGCTTCTGCCTACAACTAGCCCGCGGACCAGGTTCGAGCCCCGGGAACGACTGGCCGGCATCTACAGGGGGAGCTCAAGCAGCCTCTTCGAGACAGAAGAACGATTTATCGACGCCGATTCGGGCGAGTTGCGCCTTATTGCACGGTCCATGAAACGTTTCCATACCAATAGAGCAGTAGGCTCTGGAGGTAGGAGACTAGGAGTCCGCGCGGGATCCTTAGTCGTGGCTCCCAAGCAAGATAGATGTTATCTTCAATGGGAATGTCCGTAAGTCCTGCTAACCGCTAGGCTACTTGCCCCTAGTGGTAATTACAGTTCCAGGTGATATATGAAGAGTGGTTCTGCGATAGAGGGGGCCCGGCAGCAGTGAACCGAGCTGTCCTCGACATGAGGGGGTATCGTAATTTCTGAAGCACTTCAGCAAAACATTGCGACCCAACGCACACTCTACCCTTGGTCCATACCCCTATGGCCCAAGTTGCTTTAGAAAGGTGAATGAATTACCACGTGCCTTTCCTATGGATGGCAAGAAGCCGACGTGCCGCTGGAGTCCCCATATCACGCGCTCCAGCTGACTTGCTCGACCATACCTTGCGATACGTGACCCGAAGCAGTTAGGTGAGACCCCAAACGGACTGAGAACTGGTGCATCTCGACCAAAGCCTCTCGCTCTACTTTCTCGTCGATGGGAGGATGAAAAGTCCTGTGTTGGACAAGTGAAACGTCCACCAGGAGATAGATCGTCTTGTGCTCTCTCAGCAGTAGGGGAGAAATAGATTATGCTTTCGTATGTCAGGGTTCCCATGTGAGCCCAGTCCCCCAGGTGTACCTTCCGCTAGATTCCAACACGGGAAGGAGCTGGCTTGTGGGTATCCACCCGCGCCGCCACCCGGGACCCCACCCACGGAAGGAGTAGTCCAGTCCGCTCCCCAAACCGCAGGTACCACCACGATTCAGAGAAAGCCTAATATATGGCGGACCCTTGGCACCTTCCAACACAGCAGCTCAAAGAGGAATAGTACGATTGGATGGGGGCCCTAGTGGCATAATTCCCGAATGCCCAGAAAGACCAGAAACTAGCACCGGGTTTTCGCAGGAAGAAAGTCCAATTGAGGGCGGCAAGTTCGTTAGTGGGCCAGGTTCAACACCAAGTATGCGGCCTCTGCGCTTTTCATTATTATATATATATATGTATATATATGAATTATTGCCACTTGCGCCCCTTACCAACAACGGACTGCTGAGGTATCAAGAGCTGTTAATATGCTGTACCGGCTTGTGCCGACGTCTGTGCCCAAGGCCCAGCCAGAATACTTCCACTGGGAAGACTGGATAAGCACAGAGAGTAATGCATGTCTTCAGACCAAGTCTTAGGGTTTCCGAGTAAATGTGGCTGGAAAATGCGGTACGGTGCTTCGATGGCGGATAAGATAGGTGAACCGGCGGAAGAGGCGGTTGAAACGGTATGGTGTGTATTTCCCCAAGTCTCGATGAAGAGCAACGTGGATATTGAAGCATAGTGGAAGGCGAAAGCAAAAACGAGGGAGGTATTGCTACTACTCAAGGCACGAACACGCTCAAGGCTAGCAGCGAGAACTCATTGTCTTTTTATTTACATTGTATAAGGTCCAGGCCCGCCACGCCAGGTAGTTTGCAAGACGGGTCGCCTCATGCCTCCAACATTAGTGCTCCCACTGTGTCCCGCCGTATCCTCATGTTTCTCTTCGTCCGCACCCTCTCCTTCCCCAATCGCCTCCCTCGAATCCCTCTGCCTCCAAAATCTCCGTGCGTCTCCCACGATCTTTCCCAGCCACGATGGAAGGACTCCGCCTGGAATCCTCCACGTCCACGGATCCTTCAGCACTTTTCCTGGCACCATAAACTTCCCGCGGGACACCGTCTCGACTATGAACACCGCCGTGTTGATTACAATGTAGCTGCATATTCCTGCTATGAGGCCGTACGCAATGGAGTAGGTGAATGGCATGATCACGATGGTTAGGAACGCGGGGATAGCGTCGCCGGGGTATCTCCAATTGACGTCCATCACTGCCTTCACCATCATCGACCCGACTAGGACGAGGACACAGCCAGTGGCCCAGGGCGGTATTGACGCAAATATAGGTGCAAAAAAGACGGATATAAGGAAACATATCCCGGTGGTTATCGATGTCAGGCCGGTCTTGCCGCCTTCTGAGATTCCAGCGCCTGACTCCACGTAGGCTGTGACGGGTGGGACGCCAAAGATTGCTCCGACGGAGATGCTGATGGCATCTACCATGTATGCCACTCTGGACCCTTCGAAATCCTGCGTCTCTGGATCTACCAGGCCCGCGAACTGTGCCATGGAGTACAGCGTGCCGGTACAATCGAGAATGTCAACATAGAGCAGCGTGATGAGGACGAGCCCGAACTGACCGCCGTATCCGGAGATATCCCACTTCTGGACACCAAGAGTGGTCTCGATTTGATGGAAGCTAACCACATGACGAAAGAACTCAAACGCATCGTTCCCCGCAGCCGTGTCAGGGAAGAAGGTAACGGTGGTGCCACGAAACCACGAGATACAGCTGACGAAGAGGATTCCGATGATGATGGCTCCCTTGATACGGTAGAGCATCAGGACAGCAGTCAGGAAGCCCCCGCAGAAGATCCCGAGCCACATCGTTGGGTTTCTCATTTTGGTCGAATCGGGACACTGCCCGGTCGTCTCGTCGATGTCGCTGGGTCGGCAGCCGGCCAGCGCGAGAGGGACATCCAGGCTCCCTACGATCAACCCAATGCCCTCACTGTACGTCAGCCCGATGATGGTGAGGAACATGCCAATTCCCACACCGGTAGCCAGCTTGATGGACTGGGGAAGTGCCCTCGCAAGCCACTGCCGCAAACCAAGGAGCGTCAGGCCAACGAACACCCACCCCTCGGCGAAGGTAGCCGTGAGGGCGATATCGTACGGCACGGCCCCCGTCCCGCGGACGCCCACGACTGTAAAAGTGAAGTACGAGACGAGGCCCATACCGGGAGCGAGGCTAACCGGGACGTTGGCGAAGAGACCCATAGAGATGGAGCTGAGAGCTGCAATAGCGGCCGTAGCGGTGGTGAGGTCGCGGCGCACAATACTGGTGCAGAGGGTGTACTTGTCGTTGTTGGCGCAAGTTGGGTCCGATTCCGTGGCCTCACAGTTGCAGAGGCCGCCCGTCTGAGAGACCATACTGGGCACAACGGCGATAGCGTAGGCCATTGCAAAGAAGGCGGTTAGACCGGCGCGGATCTCAGTGAAGAAGCGCGTGCCGGGGCGCTCGCGAGGCTGGATTGTACGGTCAGCTCAACATGGGATTAAAAGCGGAATTGGAGGTGGTCTTAGCGAGTGGTCAAGTTTGGGGTTGGACGTACGTGACCGGAACCTTCGAGGCGGAACCATTTGCCGACGGCGGACCTTGCGATGCGGCCCTCGACACGGCGGACTCTCTCCATCATGTTGGTGGAGAGGCTTCCTCGGTGACTTGACTCGTGGTTCAGGAACCAAGTTACAACAAGTGATGAATAGGTGAGAAGGTTTTTCGTCCGAACTCGGGAGTGATCGTTCTGAGAAACGAAGAGAGGAGGAAGAGAGTTTCAATAGCCTGGAGGTTAGCAACACAGACTTCGGGGAGATCGGAGGTGGTATATACCTGGAAATCGCAGTAGCGCCCGCGAACCGTTCGAAGCCACTCGTTGCACGCGCGATGATGTGGTCGGTGGGACGGCATCCGGTTTTGCTTCGAAGACCCTAGACCCGGTTCTGGGTGGGCGGCACGGCAGGTGCATTTTGCCACCTACTCGAGGAGACTCAGTAGGTTTATGGGGCGATGGGTCTGAGTTCTCCTTTCTCTGAGGAATGGATGAATGTGGTGTTGGCTGTGCTTCATCCGCCGTGTAAGTGATCCTTTAGGTGAGTAGTGGGAGGGTCCGCGGCTGAATGAAGCAGGAGTGCTCACACCCAGGAGTTGTCACTCCACTTCCAATAAAAAAAGGAACCACAGCGTGCTAACTTTCATGAGGACAAAGCCCGACATGCATACGAATGAAAGAAAGTCCATGGGGGCAACCCTCCAAAACTGGACTCGTGGTCTCTCTAAGTCTTGATTCAAACCACGATCGTCACCGCGTCCTGTCGTGACAGCCAGCCCCCATTTTAAAGCATCCTATCACCTGCCTCTTCACAGACGCCCCTATCCATCCTGCGACGAAGGAGTCGGAATACGAGCTGGGTGCGTGGCCGTCCCAGCGGGGCGCGCTGTGTTACGGTTCGTGGCTTACATGCGTTTGGGGAGGTTCCACGGGCCCACCGCTTCTCTCCTATTTTATTCTTGGGACAGAGATTGGTCGGGACCAAGATGGTAGGGACATCAGAATATGATTCACGGAGGAAAGAAGCCGGCATCCTAGCGTTGATATCACAACCAACCAGCGAATGTCTCAAGACATCATCCCGACTCCTTGTCCCTCCTTAAACGGGAACTTATTCACCGAGCACCGAGAAAGACACACAGCTAGAGTGCCATCCCCAACCCCCGGCATTCATGCTAGATCCCGTATCCCCCAGCCAGTTGTCCCCAGCAAAGGGCGCTTAGGCTTCTCAAGCTCCAACGATAGGACTGGCGGTTGGGAACGTGCACGAGCTCGCGTCTCATCTCCCCTGCAAGGACCCGAAGTGGAATAAGAATTCTCCAACTGCGCATGGCTGGTATAATGGTGGGAAAAAAGGGGCGGGGGATTGGACGGTTCTTGCATTGGTACGGCCACTTCATTCGCCTATGAACTGGCAGGGTAGCAGCGCTGGCAGGGCCCAGTTAGATCATTTGGAACGTAGTTGTCTATTTTATCATCCGCGGACTACTCGGAAGGTAAAATAAGACTGATGCTAATGAGTATGCAGACCGATATAATACATGCTTGAACAACGGGCGGTACTCATGATGCGATAACCCAAACTCCCTACCTGTCCCGCGAGGGATGACTTCGCAGTGATGAATAATCTCCGTTACAAGGGAGAGATGGACCATCCGGACCCACAGGCCTCGGTATGTCGATGGCATGGAGACGGGGCTATGCTGGGATCGCCTCAGCCGCCCGCCCATTGAGCTTTGATTCCTTCTCATCTGCTCGGCTATCCGAGTCTGACAACTCGATGAAGGTTGGTCCGTTGTCGCCTGCCCGGTTCTTCTCCTCCCCCTGCCCGTTAGGCCCCGAAGCCCCTTGATCTACTTCGTTCTTCTTCTCTCCTAAATTAGTGAGGTCAGACTTTTCGTCAGCCTCTCGGTCCTTTTCCACCTGTCGGTTAGGATTCGCCTCTCCCGCATCTGCTGGGCTCTGCCCCGCCTGAATACTGAGTTCCGGCTGGCCTTCCTGTGTTTGGTCCTCCTCGCCTGCCACTGAATTCGGAACCGTGTTTGGCTCACCAGTCTCTGGCGTGACGGAGGTCATCGAGCCACCGTTGGCATCGCGTTCCAGTGCCGCCAGCCTAGCAGCACGGCCCTCTTTCTTTCGAGGTACGGGGGCTGTATCTGGTTAGTATTGGAGAATAGAGCTGCGGGCGAGATAAGTCATTTGGGAACTCACCCCTTCCGTTCTCCTGAACGTAGAACCTTCGGAGCAATCCAACGGCGTCATCGCGCCCCCATCCCCCTTCCACCTCATATCCGGGTTCGACACTACCGCCGTCCCCGCGAGGTACATCAATCTCTCCATCGAGAGGGCTGGCGTTCTTGTGGATGCTGAATACACCACCAGTCCCACCGAACTTGTCGTTGACGGCGCCAAAGAAGACCTTCTTGATGCCGAGCTGCCTCAGGAGCGAAGCGCACATGACACAGGGCTCGACGGTAACGTAAAGCGTACACTCTTTGATGATGGACTTATCCACGATGTCGGCAGGATGGAGCTTCTGGCCGTAGGGGTAGAGGTGACCACGAGCGGCGGGGTTTTCATCGTCGCTAGAAGATTCGGTGTCTTCCACTGGGATATTAACCCTGCGAAGGCCACCATTCGTAGCGCCGGAAGGGGTCTTGCCCTTCTTGGATCGGGCGAGAAGAGACACAATGGCCATGAACTCGGCGTGGCGGGTGCCGTTTCTCGTGACATTGGTCGCATTCATCCCCTTTGCGATGACGGTGCCATTGTGGACTAGGACACAGCCCACAGGAGTTTCGTTGGTGCGAAGCGCGAGACGAGCCTACGTATCTGGGTTAATTCAGGGACGCAAGGGGAAGGAGACCCCAGTTTCAGCGGGATTCTTGGGGAACTCGAAACTCACCATATCAAGCGCTTCATTGGTAAAGCGTTGATGAGTCTGTCGCTCCTCCTCCGTCCTCCCCGGAGGATTAGGCGGCTGGATGGCGAGGTTCTTGGGCGTCGGCGGGTTCTCATTCAAAGACAGTCGAGAAAGCTGAGGGACGACAGAGTCGGGCGGAGGAACATTCTCCTTCGATCCCCCTTGGTGAGGCATGACCGATGAGTCGGGTGTAGCTGAGTGTTGACAGGGTCGACCGTACAATATCGCGTCAAGCGGGCCTGAAGATCCGGTGGGCGCAGTGTTTCCGCTGAGGCTGGACATGGTCTTGGAGTTGAGCGGTTGTGTTGTGGACGGGTGGCGAGAGCCGCCGCGCAGTGAGGATGACAGCCGCCTGAACTTCTGCGGGAAGTGCGAGATGAGGGCGCTGGCGGAGGCCAGGGCGTTCCGCAGTTTCGAGCGCGGCTCGGCGCCCGGTCGCGCCTGCCCGCTGGGCCGGCGTTGTGACGCGCTCCTTCCCTCTTTGGCCATGGTGGACAATGGGCGGTGGTGTAGTGCGGAAAGGCCCAGAGCAACGACTGCCCGAAATGTCCTAGTGGGCCTCTGATAGAGACAAAGCAAGGGGAGGATGAGTCCTAGGGTGGTCTCTCCTGCTTCCCTTTTATAGAGCCGTCTCAACGCGTAGGGCTCAAAGCTCTTTACGCGTGGGATGGTGCAGTTCTAATGACAGGAGCCAAGAGCGACTCCTAACCACCACAACCCGGCCTGGTCTCGTGTACAAAGGGGTGACGTGAAGAAGTCTCGATCGAAGCTTCTAATTCCGAGGTGAGTCTCATTCCAGAGCGGCAACGATACCCCTGTTTACTAGTTCGGTGTGATCCCTGAATCGTGGGTTCTGCAATACTTCTCGCCAGACCTGGATACAGAAGACAGCCGGGATCGACAAATGAGCCGGCGCAAGGCTGTAAGGTTAGGAACAGTAGATGGAGCTCATCCAGAGCCCGGATTGTCCACAAAGATGACCTTTCCTCTTGGATATCTCAATAATGAGCCAAGCCGTCTTCACCAAGCAACCAATGTGGACAAAGCGTCTGCTTCTTTCGTTAAAAGACAACGCTGATTCATCCCTAACCCCTCGAAACATACACATCAGTCATACTCTCCTTATTCCCTGTGTTGGCGGGATCCCTCGCTAAGGGGGGTTCTTAAAGACTCACAACTGAGATGCACATGAATCTGACAAAACTAATCATGGTTGAATGCTCCCTTCCTCCTGCAAACCCATCACTGGAGCATATAGAACGAGAGAATTTCCACGAAAAAAAAAAAAGAAAGATTCTGGCACTCCTAAAGTATAAGAATAGGTGCTAGTCTGTAAAAACCACACAAAACTGAATGACACGCTCACGACAAATACGGTTGATACTCTGAAAAACCCGTTTTTGTCCACGCGCCGACAATTTCGGACATTGAATGCCTGCTGACTCATCCGTAGCGGAAATTTTCTTGGGGAAGTCCGACGCCCCACCGTCGAGAAGTCGCCCGGCACGAAATTCTGACTAATCTGGAGACTCCAAGCCAACGCCAGGAGCTTTGTCAGGGGTCAAGGGATAATAGTCTGACTGTCTCACAGGTTTCGGAGGGACGAAGTCATAAATACGATCTTACGAGCTGTATCAATGGATTTAAGCACGTGGCTCAAACGAGTCCTTTGGCGGAAACCGGAATTTCCTGTATTATATAGCTTCTAGCAGCTAATCTACTATACAACTCAAAGGCCGCACTGGGTATACACCGAGAGCCTAAACCACAATCGGGGTCCTGTTAAGAGCCGCGTCCATCCGGAGAACGTTTCCTCGCGTCGGTAATCTCTTAGCCGATGAATACAGACCGTCCGTTATCGGTTTTTCGCTCTGCTGGGAGAGCCTGTAGCCCATGGCACATAGTGCCGCCCACATTGAACCGTTGCTGCCTCCCATCATGGCATCACCGCTCGGCGAGAGAATTGCCATGCATTTCAGTGCAGCGGCCGCTGTAGATGCGACCACTGCTGCCACGGACATCAGATCTGATAGGTCTGTGGGCGTCACGGCGGCGCAAGTATGTGAAGGCTCCTGCGTCGCTGCAGGGCGATCGGTCCCAGGGGACGGGAGGTTCTGAGCGGGGGTGGGTGAAATCTCCATGTCCACTGGCGCGCCGTTGCCACCTATTTGCTCCTGTGAGGACACGTTGACCACGGCGGATACTGTCTGGCCGCGGACCGTCGTACGGTCATGTGCGACAGTTGTGGTCGGGCGGTTCATCGAGCGGTGTTGTTCGTCGTTCGAGCTTGTCTCCGCAAGTGTGGCGACGTGTGAAGCTTTGGAGTTCACGTCCGCATGCTCGACGGCGTTCGTAATCGGGCGTCCTCGGTAAGGGTCGATCACCGCGGGTGAAGCCCGTTCATCCTCGCCAGATAAGACCTGACGCACCACATCCCTGCCAGGGCGTTGTGTATCTGCTGCTGCTTCTTGAGTAGCGGAAGTGTAGACGGAGATATCACTCTGGCGTGTCATCACGACGGGCTGCGACAGTGCCGAGCCGGAGGCGGGGACAGAGAACTCTTCTCCGCTCACGACACGGCGCGACCTATCGGTCTCAGGCGTAGTCCATGGAACATGCAATATCCGTGGAGGTTGCACCCATTGTTGACTCGCGTCGCTCGGGAGTTGGGCATCAGTGGAGCTGGGTTGCATCCAGCCGCCAACCGTACTCAAGAGCTCTTGACGGCCAGGAGATTCTGTTGTGGATGACGATACTTGCGTGCGGAGGTCCTGAGACATCGTTAGCGAATGCTGAGATTCACGGCGAAGGATGAACCTTACCGTCTCAAGTGAAGCCGACGCGCCATCTGCGGAGTGCCAGGTTTGTAGCTCAGGTGAACAAGAGCTGTGGCTATAATCTGGCAGCCTGGTATCAGGATGCCCTTCGGGCTGCTGCACTGTTGATCTGGCCAGTTCTTCATGGACCCCCGGACTACTGGACTGCCTCCCGGCGCCTTCAAGCCTCGATATAGATTCAACGGACAGATTAGTCGAGAGTGACGGTTCGGAGTCGGAGAAACTTGATGTTGGTGAGTACAGGTTGAAATCGACGTAGTTGTGAGGCTGGTCGTTCTCCTCCATATACGGTAGCTTGGGTACATCCTGCACGGCAATGTCCCCTGGTTGGGAGAGAGCCAAGGACAGGTCGCAGGGATCGGAGTAGCCAGATACAGGTGGTCTTGTGGGAACCGATGGGATGGTTGGCTGGAGATCCGGCAGGTCGCTGAGGCCATCAGGGAACACCGAGTCCAGCTCGCCGTTAAACCGCAGGAACTCATCCCAGCTGGCCTGCTCGTCAAGAGGAGTCTCGTTGAGGAAATCGAAGGTCTCAAACTCGAATGAGTCGGGAAGCGCGGGTAATGAAGAGTTTTCGAGGATCGTCGGGTCGAAGGAGGGTACAGCCACCGTCGGCTTTGATTGTGAGTTCGATATCCTCGCCTTCTTGGCTGACCGCGCAGGCTGTTGCGCAGGAGAGACCGGGCTCGTCCGTGTCCTGTGGCTCGGGTCGCACCGCACCTTCTTCTTCTTGCACGAGTCGCACGCCTTCATGATACGCATCAGATGGGCGTGGTCCCTCTGCTCCTTCGTCTTGCAGCCGCGGGAGGCTGTGTTAGTGACGTCCCGGCCGTCCCTGGTGAGGATCTTCATGCCAGGGAGGTTGGAGAAGTCGCCAGCCCCAGCGCGTGACGAAGTCGACTGCTTCCTGCTCGACTGCTGCGTTCTCCGCGAGGGCATCTGGGGAGTGGAGACTGAAGAGGAGGTGGAGGGAGTAGAGGCAGCGGTGGTCTCGAGAGGGCCCCAGGACCACGTGGGAGCAAGGGGCGAGGCAGTGAAACTAGATCCGTAGCCAGAGTCCCGCGCGCTGTTGGGGGAACTAGTCGCCGAGTTGACCCAGCTGGGGACCTCATAAAACTTGATGCTCTCCCCGGTGAGCCTGAAATGTTCAAAGAAGTCGACCGAGATGGAGGCGCGCTTGTCCTGGATGGTGCCGGGGCAAGGGAGGTAGGCGTCCATCAGGGTATCAAGCTCGCTGGTGCCAAGGGCAGGGTGAAACTGGAGGGGGGAGCCCAAGGCGGCCTGGAAGACATAAAATCCGCGGGCGGTTGGGTGAGAAGGCGCCGCCATTGCTACGGAGTTCGAGGGTTCGGAGGTCCAAAGGTAAGATATTTTCAAGTTTTTTCTTTTGGCTAGAGGCTTGTCAGCGGGTTTGGCGCGACAATGCCTCTGAATTCGCGACGAACATACAAAAAGGGAAACCTTCCCGACGTTCCGTGCTTAGACGTCTGTAGGTTGAATTGGAGGCTCGAGGATGAAGTTCGAGCCGAGGTTCAGGTAATCGCAAGAGGAGGTAATTGATATAGATTATGAGAGGCAACTGTTAATTGTCACCTAAAATATCTCAAAGCGTCCTTCCGCCGTGTGAAAGTAGAAGTGTGACCCCAGATTGATCCTCTGTGAGGAAGTCTGGGTTGGATGAGGTTTGAGGGGAGCGCGGGGGAAGGGTACTTTAGGCGTGGATCAGTCGCCTCGTTCGTCGACTGAACTTTGGGCGTCAAGGAAAGAGTAAGGACGAAGCTTTCGGGACCCGGAGATCCGGACGGAGTCAAGTATTTCAGTTTCCTGAGGCTCCAGCCTTGGGGGAGGGGGCATTGCTCGTCATTCGCGTATCGTGGGGAGGGAAGCGCAGCATGGCGCAGCGGAAGGCCGAGGAAACGGCGCTAGTCCGCTTTGGGCTCGCCGAGATTCAGGACCCCCTATTGGTTGGTCTGACCCCAGGTTCTGCGCCATTACTGGCTCGGGCCCACCTCGCCGAGTGAGTCAACGCCGCCGAACAATTTGCGTTGCATCCACTCGATTACATTCTGAAAGTGTACTTGGGAGACATGCAACTGGTCCCTACGTGTTAGGCAGGTACAAGGATGACAAGCTATTAAACGGGCTGAATGTGGGAACCGGGGAGTAGCGTGGTAGTAAGGACCTTTTGCGCAGAGTACTACCCAGGTATATAAGCCACCCTCTCCCGTGTTTGAACTCCCCAGGGCTGCTCGTGCCCCACCATTCCCGACAGGGACGGAGCGAATCTCACCCGATTATCGATGACCCGACAAAGGAAAATATCTGGCTCGAGTCATTCTCTTGCGAATAAGAAGATTAGAGCTCCTCTTGTTGGATAACCCCGGCGCGTTCCCCACGGCCTTAAGTCCCCGTGCCCCTGCCTCGGCGGGAAGAGCGGGAATGACGTATCCACTAACACGCACCGCCAATGCGCACTGCCAATCTGTGAGAGCCGAAAGATCCGCTTTTACACAAGGTGCAATTCAAGTTGTCAACCAAATTCAGGCGGTGTCATCATTGTCCGCGCGTCCGGGATTCGAAGGCAAATTCCTCATCGGAGGTAATTGTCAGTTTTGGCTTTTCGGTCTTTCCTTGAAGCCCATATCCTCACTGTGGTCGCGACCACCGCGCATGTCAAGGTGAATTTTGGAGCGGGCCACGAACCGGTGACGAGGGAATAGCAGAGGATCGAAGCGGCGACACCAATTAAAAGCCATTGGCTCATCCGTCCCGTGGAATTTCGGAGCGGGGCGTTATTATCACCAGGACCCGATTCTCTTGCGATATCCGGTTGCAAGTTCCGCCGAAATATCGCATCATCCCGGACAACGCCATCCACTTGCAACCCCCGCACCGGAACGTCCTTAGTGTCCTTGCGCCTGTCCCCAACCTCGCCCTCGGCCGCAATTGGTTGCCGCGGCTCAAGGCCCAACTTCGTATCGTCGAGCCCCCCAGTGAATGCTCTTTTTGGACTGTGTTGTTTGATGAGAGCGTCGTGCGTATCATACAAGTGTCAGGAACGTGCCGATGGATGTGGGACCTTGGGTGCTTGTATGTCTTGCGCCTCATCACCCATGCTCAGATGAGAGAAGAAGCCCGGTCCACTCTTCTTAGTAGTGGTCGTGGAGGTTCCCAGAAATGACCTCAAAGGTGCATTGTCCGCGTCAGAAGGCGGCGTTGATGTGGACGGCGAACCGATACTCTGCCGGCCCCTGTGGCGTCTGTTAGTCGGATATATCCCGTGACACTCGCGCTCCTAGCTTAATTGTTAGAACTCGCGCGTTGGAGAGGTCGGGCCTAGATCAATAATACCCTGGCATGCCTCTCGCGAAGGGGTCGCAATGGACCCAGCCTTTGTCTCGGAGACTTCCGCGTACTGTGGTACGGGTCGGACCGTCCGTATCGAGGCCGCTCACGGAGATGTTTGCCCCTCCATGCCGTAGATTGTAGGCTCGGTCGGGGATCGCCTTGCGACTCCATCGGAGAGGGCAGCTGGACACGCTCACTTTCCGCTTCTAGATCGCGGAAGAGGGACATATTCCCGGTAGTTAATACTGCTAGTAGTTGATGATGCTTTCAGTAAGCGCACGTAACGACTGCTTCGAAGAATAGCCCGTCAGCTATCTTGCGAAATCTCGGAAGCAGAGACCCCATGCGGACCGGGAAGGGATTTGTACCAAGGCGGCAGGTCACAAGGGGAGGCTGGGCGTCGCACAAGCTGCCTCCTCGCCGCCTGGACACGGCAGCGCTTGTGACACAACATTTCGGGAGCGGACAGAAGGGCGGTCAAGCGGGGGCATGAAACCTTGCTCGACCCATGTTGCGTGGCGAGGGCGGGCGTAAACGTCCACGGAAGCTTCGGTGATGCAGAAGATGGGACTGGTTAAAGATGTGTCTCGTAAAGCATCGAATGCTATGTCGCCAAATTGTCGGCTGCGCTGCGTTTGTAGTCTAACAGGTCACTTGCCTCCCGGCTCCACGGACCACCTTTGGCGCGCATTTCTGTGGTGGGGCCCACTACGGCCGGCTGGCCGCCGCTCTCTTTCTCGGAATTTACAGGCAAGGCCGGGTCTGCTAGCCATTGCCCCGTATCCTTCATAGGGGCGCCCTCTAGAGCAGGGACCGAATCAGCTACCTTTTCGGCTCCAGTTTGTGCCCTCCCGCTTGCAGGTTGCGCTCGTGCCTTGTCCTGCCGTTTATCCCTCACTGGCGGCTTTGCAACAAGAAGACCGCGCTTCTGGGCTGATCCAAGTCGAAGGGCCGTCGTTGGCTCGCCAGGTAGTCTCGGTTCGGTGGGTTTATTAACAGGCGCTGCTTCGGAGACTAACTTACTCAGGGCCGGTTGTCTCCCACTGAATGGAGCGTTCTGCTTCTCGCTCGGAGCAACGGCTCCTCGGTTTTCCTTTCCCGGTAGCAGGTCTTCTTTCACAGTCGGGGCTTTATATTTAGTTGCATTCGTTTGCCGACAAGGGGGAAAGTCGGCCGGCTTACGGCACTCGGTTGCCAGCCCATATCCGTCTTCCGGCGTAGGCGTCCCCGTATGAGACAATGCAGAGGCATCGGTCTTCCCAGAACGGGCTGGATTCGATTTCGTAACTGAGGTATTAAAAAGTGCGGTACTCTTGGCAGTGACCGGCGCAGGATTAGCATTCAGCACCCGCGGAGGAGAAAACCTCTTTCGTTTCGGCGCCTCTTGAGGGACTGGGGTTGTTGGTTGGCGCGGTGGACTAGGGGTCGTATTGAGGAGAACCGTTGCGGCAGCATGGTTACTCCTTTGAATTGTATCCAGCTTCCTCCTCTTGGATGGATGATCATCCGGCGTTCGGTTACGTCGCTCAAAAGGCGAAGTAGAGGGTATCACCGCACGCCCAAGCTGGCGTCCTGGGGTTGAGAGGAGACTGTGAAGTGGTAGGTGGCGCATGCTCGAACTTGGAGGTTTCGTTCGCGGCGTGAAGAGCCCAGTCGGATGTGGTGTCGAGTTCTCTTGGGCCCTTGGCTTCCTGGCGACAATCTCGGTGATGTCCTGATCCCTCTGGCCGACGCGCTCGGCTACCTGGACGATGACATTACCACGGTCCAGCTGGAACTCGTCCCCATCCTCGATATCATGGCTCTTGGTGCGATGTGAGTCTCCGACGAAATTCCCGCCATCATCGTACACCATCACGCGTCGGTTGAAGGTATGGAATTCGAGCCGGCCATCCTTCCATCGTTTGTGCTTGCGCTTGAGGTCGTGCGTATAGAGACAGACGAATTTCACGACCGGTGCAGTGGTACGAATCTGGGAATTTTGTGTGGTAGCCATGGTCGGCCGTCGATCCAGGTTTGTGAAAGGGCACTGCCTTTTTTCGGAGGGGACCATTGGCGCCTTGGACCCAGTCCCGCCAGGGGCGGAACGCGTGCCTGGCAGAGGTCGCGTTAAACGGGAACGCCAAATCACGTGCATAATGAAGAGGGGCAGCTTACGTCGTCCGTGTGGGACTGTGGAGACAGTGGGGATTCCCCTTCCGAGTGTGGAAGGAATAAGCTCAGATCCTGCAGCGATAAATGGACCCAGGCTCGCTGGCGTCCGCCTTGGCTCCGCCGTCAGCCTGGAAAGTGCAAACGGCGCTTCATCCATCCAGCTGGCTTCGAACTGAATTCATCCTGCCCCTGAGTGTCTTTCGACAACGAAGCGTATGGCTCGGGACTACACGTTTTCCTTTTACGATGTCTCTGTAGCTGAGAGGGGGAAAAGGAAAAAAATTGGAGGAAGCCAGTCCTGGACGTTAGTGTCTTAACTAAAAAATAGAGTGTTTTAACGGGTCCGAGTTACCGTGCCCATCAGTGAGGCCCCGATCCTTTGGGGTTCCAGGTTCCTTTCCGACACATGAAACAAGTACGGTGCGTGTAGTAAGGGTACCTTACTGTGGATTCGAACCAACATATTATCGCACGAGCCAGGCAGGCTGGCAGGCTGGTGGAAGTGGGATGAGGTAAACGGCATCGTAAGTTGGCTGGCCATTTATTTCTTCACCTTTCATCTCCTTGTGAAACCCGTTGTCCTGTGCCCTGGGGTGAGGCCTTTCCCCCTCCGTTCGCCGCTTATACGCAGATCGAAGCAGTCGCCGACCCGCTCCTGGCGTGAACCGAACTCTTTTTCCATCCCTCCCCCGCCGCCCGGCTCCCCTCTATTATGACATCAAGGACCGCGGGATCCTCATCAGCAGCGCCATGAATTCAGTGACACGAACTTTCGGGAAGCTCACCCACCGGAGCCCCGGTGACAATGCCCGGGTTTCAAACCTCCTGAACGACTACGAGGATGTCGACAAACTCCTGGCCAAGGTGAGCTTAGTCCGATGTCGTAGGGTGCCTGTGCTATTTTGGGCGTGGTGGCTAATTGGCTCTTCGGCGTTATAGTTGATAGCCGAAGCACGATCATTGCGCGACTCATGGCACACCATGGTTATCTCGCAGCTTGGCACCGCCGGCGAATATGTCACCCTCTACGACCCCATCACCGGCGCCACAGACGGCCACGGCCGCCGCGCCCAGCCCACGCCCGAGCTGCAGCTTCACCGGACCTTCAACCTGCGCCGGGCATTTGAAGACACCAAGGACGACATCCTCACCGAGATCCAGAGCTTCGAGGCCGGCGTCATACGGCCGGGTATGGACGCCCGCCAGCACATCGAGCCGCTGCGCAAGACGATAAAGAAGAGGGAGAATAAGAGACTCGACTACGAGAAGTGCGCGGAGAAGGTCAAGAAGCTGCAGAGGAAGCCTGGAAAATCGGCGAAGGATGATGCTGCGATGCACAAGGCAGAGGACGAGCTCGCGCGGGTGACAGAGGTAAGGACACGTTCTGGCCGTATCCAATACCACTGCCCGCCCGAACTAATCACTGTTCTACAGGAGTTCCAAGTGGCAGATAACCACATCAAGGAAACACTGCCACCCATCATAAACGCAGTCTTTAACCTCGTGCCCCCACTCCTCGCCACTATCATCGTCACGCAAAACCGCCTGCTCGGCCTCTGCTACACCACCATCCACCAGTACTGCTCCGAGAACGACTTTCCCTCGCCAGCCCCGCCTATGGAGATGGTGGTCGAGGAGTGGGAGACCGCCTTCGACCCCATCCAGAAGGAGATCGAGGCGTTCTATATCATCAAGAGCGGCAGGGCCGGCAGGCAGCTCCCTGGCGGGGCGAACGGGGGGGCCAAGATGTCATCTCCACCTTCGTTCTCGAGGAACGGCATCACGCGCGCTGCGACGGGGTTGATGCCGGGGAAGGGAGGGAATGAATCCCGGCGCCCCTCAGCAACCGAAGAGCCACCCGCGCCGACACCCGGACCGAGACCCAGCGCCCCGAAACCAAGTGCTTCCTACGGCTCTGGAGTCGCAACCGACTTCACAGTCGCCACGAAGCTCAGCAACACCTCGGCCGTCAGCTCGCCGGCGCCCCGCGGGCCCGCAGACCAGTACGGACACATGACGAGGCGACAGACCTCGGACCTCGCGGCCAGCGTCGCAGCCAAGAAGAAACCCCCCCCACCCCCGCCCAAGAAGTTTAACAAGGCACCGGAGGAGAGCGTGGTGGCGCTGTACGACTTTGAGGGCGAGGGCCAGGGGGACTTATCGTTCCAGGAGGGAGACACAATCCGGGTCGTCAAGAAGACAGAGACGGAGCAGGACTGGTGGGTGGGGGAGCTGAGGGGCGTGCGGGGGAGCTTCCCAGCCAACTATTGCAGGCCGGTGTAGGAAAGCCTGAGGCCACGCGATAGTGCCTCTGCCATATATCCATGCACAGGTTTTTACTTGGCGTCAGCTTGCGTTTGGTAATGATGGTTGATATAACGTGAGGTGGAGGAATCCTATGCGCCGATACGGATGGGTGGGCTGGGAATGTAGGCGTCTGATAGGGAGCGAATTGGGATGTTACACTCGCAGGTAGGCACAATGAGATCGAGCTGCTTTGGGTTTGCTTGTCACCTCCCTGTTTTGTTCGTAGCGCGCCCGTACTGTATCTTTTGAGTACTGAACGGAGCTTATCAGTGGGCCTCGAGAAGGACTGGAATTTCGTCATTGAAGTGTCTCATGCCAAACTCAATTGCCTCCTAATGCACGCCTGGCTGCTTCGTGTGGTACGGTGGATCTAACCCCACACATCACATTCAGAGACAGGACCTGGCTATTCCGGATGTGGACGTTCATTCTTACCGTCCCTCCGCCACTCACCCTCGTCCTTAACCTGTTTTGCTCAAACGCTGGGCAAGACCCCTGGTTTCGTAACTAGCGAGCTGGGGCGAGTTTTTCACAGGATACGAGAACAACCCATGTACCAGCAAGACAATAAAGGCAGGCGCGGATGCACTCAAGAAAAGGCCAAGATAATCAGAATTGCATGATTTAAAAAAACAAGAAAGCTCAATCCATGTTCGTGATCTAACCCTCAACTCCCAGCATGCAAAATACTCCCTTGTCCACGAAACAGCCCCGAGAAGTCGTAATGTCATGTCCCTTACACGGGCCAAATGCTACCAGAATACTCCAAGTAACACAAAAACGCCTTGAAGAGACACGTGTAACGACCCGGGGATTTGTCTACCAACGCCATTTCGCCATCATGATGATACATAACGCATAAACCTCCATTCCGCACATCAACTGAGACACGCATAAGGGATTCTAGAACGCAGGGGTGGCGACGGGAGAGCGCGTCTCGGCCCTCATTCGGTTCCCGGGCGATATGGGGGCCCGACGCTCCCTATCGCGGGCTGATCCCGCTGCGGCCCTCCCCTTGTCGAGATACGAGCCTTCCGAGCCCTCGAGCTCCATCGGCGTGACGGGCCCGGGGCTACCGAGCGGTCGGAGCCTGGGCGAAGACGGGTTCGCCGTGGCAGGCGCGCTGACAGGCATACCTTGCGGGCACAGTCCGGGAATCGAGAGGTTAGACTCCTGCTTGCCGCCCATCACTTTGCGCGCTGCGAGGGTGGCCTGCGCAACCATGTCGCGCTGGTACTGCTGTAGCTTCTGCCGCGCGTCGCCCTCGGCGCATGCCTTCTGCGAGGCGCCGTAGGGGGGCACTTGGGACGCAGACTTGGAGGGCTTGGGCGGGTTGGGGACAGGCTTCTGCGCGTGGGAGCGCTTCTCGTAGTTCGAGGGGTAGTACTTGCCCATCGGAAGGGTTCCGCTGTGGAGGCCGCTGGGAACGTACGAGGTTACGAGAGTGCCGGAGCGGTTGTCGGGAGCCGCCTTTGCGGGCTCGGCGTTTAACGCAAGAGACGGCGTGTCCGGGGTCTTGGGGTCATTCCCTTTACCCTTGCGGGAGTGCGCATCCTGGTCAGACTCCGACTCGTCGAAGGGGTGAGGACGCCGCACACGCTTGGCGGGATCCTCGTGGAGAGGGAAGTAACCGCTGGTGATGTCGTCAGTATGGAATCGTCTTGGAGAATGGGACAATGTACATACCCTAGAACGTCTCCCCTGGCTGACAAGGGCGCAGGAGGGGTCGTCGCCGCGGTGGTCTTCGGGTTGCGCGGCAGGACGGGCATCTCTATGGAGATTGGGTTGGTGCCGGCCGACCTGGGCACAGTCGGCTTCCCCCGGTAGATATCAAAGTGTGGGAGCGGGCTTGGGACCGCCTCTGGTCCTGCCTCAGGGAGTGGCGTATTTGCCCCGGATAATACGAATGGCTCGGGGTGGTCGCCGTGGGAGCTCGCGTATCCGTGGTCTCCAGAACTTGAGGACCGCTGGGAGCGGCTCGACGAAGCGGAGGGCGGCCTCGGCGGTATTTCCGTGTCGGGGTTCGTGGTGTGTTGGTCCATCCTGGCCTTGGGCGTCCAGGGACCCTGGATACTGGAGTACACAAGCTGGAACCGGAATCAGGTTCACAGTTGGGAGGATACTATTTGGTCATCGAACGCCTCGAAGGAAACCCCTATTCTTATATAAGGCAGGGTTGTGATGGCATGCGAGAGGATGTGGTGCGCTCGGGTGCATTCGCGGGAGGTGCGAAGTGGAGCGTCGAACGGGTGAGCGACGCTGGAAACGGACGATGTTGACGTCCGAAAGTACGCCCTTGTTCTGGCGTTTGCTGAGATAGTCGGCAGTTTCTTCTTCTTTTTTTTTCCTCGGGTTAAAGTACAGTCGGCCCCGATGGTATGGCTTGCAAGTAGAGCCAAAAAGAGAGGTGTATGTAAAAATGGAAGGAGACAAGAAAGGATAGCGTGGAAGGGGGCGTCGCCCAGATATCATTCCAGAATGTTAGGAAATATCCGCGGGAGGCGTTAAAATTGACCCTGGTCAGCCAACGGTTGACGGGTGGAGCGGATGGGGAAATCAGGACGGAGACCGCTCAGTAATCGGCCCCGCTTTGATATACGGCGGCTTGGCCTCGCTACACACCGAAGCTTGAGTCAGGACTGACGAGGAAAACAAAGAGGCGAATTCATGCCTTGTCGGCCCCTAGGCTTCATGTACTGTATAGATACTGTATCCGCCCCATTTCACGGGTGTTGCCAACCGTTGAGAGCGGGGCCTAACGGTGGGTGTCGGGTGGGTGTCGGGTGGGCGGGGTCTGGTGGCAGCGTAGCATGACCGTTAACTGCCTGCGTGTCTTTGGCGAACTGGCATGGGAGGGTAACGGAAGGTGGAGGCTGGGGACGGGAAGCATCGGAGGGTGGAAGGAACGGGTGCGGACCGTGCTGGTGGGCGATAATACGGAGTACGAGAGTACGCGGTCTCCCCGTGGAACGAACATGCGAAACGTGCATTTTCGGAGTCAACTGCTTCAGGCCGGGACGAATAGAGATATCTGACACACCCCAATCCGGCTGGCATCCCGCTACTTCACCGACTGCACGGGACCGGAGCTGCGGGAGCCCTCACCGACCCTCATAAGCTCCCAAAACGGGGCCGCCCAGAGCATCTCATCACGAGGGAAAACGCTCAGACGCTCGAGACCCTCTTCTCCTCGGAACTTTGTCCACACCGCTTCAGCGCCACTAGCACCCTCCGCATAGGAAGTTCTCCCCCTCGAATGGTGATATATGACGATCTCGGCTGATCGCAGTCCCGCAAGCCCCATTGTTTCCACCAAGGAGGGGCGCAAAGCTCAGCACCAGGTCGGCGCACCGTTCCACGTTCTCGAAGGTGTGTGGAGAGTCGAGCCGTGACGAACGTGGATTTTAACTCATTCCTTCCCCATGTCAGATGGAACCGTAGCGCTATCTCTGCCAGAGATTAGCGGGGTAAGGCCTGGGGACGGCCCCTGGAGCCGACGTCGATCGGCTATGCGCCCTTCTACCTCGCCGTTCTACTTCCGTTTTGGTCCAGGGGCAAGAGGGTCCGTCAAGACCAAATTTCTTCGCCCATGACACTAATGGCATCAAGCGATTGGCGGGTGCCGGAAGTGTTTGCGTGTTGGGATCTGCTCCCCCCCGTTACGTCATTGTGCGCAAGGTTGCCTATCCAGGGATCATGGATGTCTCGGCAGAAACAAGGCCCAGCTAGGCGCTAACTTTGTCCCCAGCCTTTTTTCTGAGCGCAATTCGGCCTATGGATTTTAGGAACGAAGGAGGTCGTCTGGAACATGGGGCCCGGCACGAGAGCATGTACAATATGACCCAAGGGGTTGGCACTGTGCGTGGCCTTGGAATCAAGACGCCTGCGGATCTGAGATGCCACAAAAATAAAGAGAGGCAGAGTCTGCCGAACCCTTGCCATGTCGATCCTTGTCATTTTGCGTGGAAGCCCGCCGAGATTCCGTTTTCCATCAGGGCCTAGGCCTTGTGTGAGTCCGTTCGGCTACCTTACCCGCTGCGCGAGAGTGGCTGGTGGTTTCTTCAAACGGGTTACGGGTCGGGGAGCCACCTATCGACTGTTTACCTCTCCCAGGCACCTCCTGAAGAGCGAGACAGGGGCTTGAGTCATGGTACGCCTTGAAGAGAGTACTCGGTGAGACCTGGCGGGAGAGTTGAGTTCTTCGGGTGTATCCAGCCGCCCTTCCCGCCTGCTACCCAAACTCCGGCAGGGTGCGTTGGCGAGATACCCACGGTTCTCCACCGTGGGGCCGCAAACGTTAATACGGGACCGGGGCGCTGATGTCGCCATCGCCAAGGTAGAAATGGTGGGTGTATGAGTCGCCACGGGTCCGTTCGAAGACCGGTAGCATCATAATGGAGATTCGATGGCGATGGGTGACTCGGCAACCTGCTTGGTTGTATGGGTTGCCTGCGGGAGTTACGTAGGATCCAGACCGGTTTCCAGCACGTTCCGGGGTCCTTCCGGTCTGTTGACTCGGCATCATCATTCCCGGAAGCTGACCACTGGCGAAAGCGCCCGCACTGCTGTCGATACTACCACGTCTAAACATGCCCTGCCTTGTAATGCACATGTGACGAGAGAAAGGCTTTCGTTCCTTGCGGTGTGTGAATGTTTATACGCTGTTAAGCAGCAACCTCAGGAACCCTACATGCGGCTGTTAATACTGAAACCCATCTAAGGGCTAGTGAGGCCTCGGCTTTCATACGGGGCTCTCCCAGATGTTTCTGTGATGTGATTGGATTTCAAAAGAGAGATTATATTACGGGTATGGGTATGGGTATTCTAGGTATCATATCTCACCATCATCAGAAGTTCGCTCCTGCTGCCCGAATCAACAACCAGTGGAGAAGCTAAATAGAACGTAAAAGAACCTGGGTATAACCGTCACATTACCACCTCCACCACATCTCCCATCCTCCGAGAGCGAGTAGCCTGAGACGGAGAATAACCCCTCTCTCAGTAGACCTTCGCCCTGCCCGTGAAGCGACTCCGCCGCTCCCTATGGCGCCACCAGTATGCCCCCGCCGCCAGCGCCGTAATGAGCCAGAGCAGCGCGCTCGCCAGATCGATCCATACAGCGGCCGTCATGCGCTGGGTAGCTGTCGGCTCGCGGATGAAAAGCTGCTACTGTCAGCTTATCCTCCCCTCACAGCATCTACCTCCCCGCAGAGCGGAGAAGTACGGACCACCGGAGAGACATACCTTTCCAAACACCCCAAACACCGCAATCCACAGCACGAAAAGCACAAAGTCCCAGATCCAAACCACCATGAACCGCAGCACGAAGGGGAGGAGGTACAGCAGCGCCGTCAGCGCCGAGATGCCTGCCACCACCACGGCGAAGACCCATCGCCCGTCGCCCGTCCCGTCGGGCTTTTTCCCATCACTCAGGTCCGCACCGTAAAGCCCCGCCGTCACCGCGGCAAGGACGAGGAGGATGAGGTGCAGGGTTGAGAAGAGGAGATAGCCCGCCCCTAGACTGTTGAAAACCATCGTAGCGGTTGTTCTTAAAGTGTGCGCGCGGTCTGCTTGCGTGGGCGTTGTTTCAACGCGGTTCGCGTCGGCGGGTTTGACGAGGGGGGGATGGGAGATTGGGGGGAATAGAGGTGAGAAGATGCGGTGATCGCGGTGCGGTTGATCGCAATGATCGGGGTCTCGTGACAATCGGTGAATTTGCTCCCCAAAGGGGGGCCAATTAACTGAGAGCTTGGCTTCCAGTCGCTACGCATGTTGTCACGTCCACATCATCAGGAACATTAGGCACTAACGGAAGCAGCTGCTAATAAAAGCTTTTCGAAGGGCCGACGAGGCGTCGTTTAGCTAATGAATGGCTCCCGGTCTTGTCTTGCTAAATCAAGAAGGATGTGACAACGGAAGCAGCTACGAGTCAACGTTGGGAACAACCGAATAAATCCATAATGCGTTGATTCTACATGTACAGTGGTATGTATGGTACAAGTCAACAGTTATGAAACCGCTCAGTGCCAGACTCTTACCGAGGAGCTTGCAAATAATTATACATAGTCTACACCATCATGGCAACATGATGGGAGAAACACCCTTCCGTCCAGCTGGGCCAGACCAGTTATGACGCTTTCCATCCAACCCACCCTACGGCACAGACGTCGGGATCTTGACCTTCCCCCTCTTCCGATCATCGAGCGGCGCACCGTAGCGCCACCCCGTCGCATGCCTATCCCGTCCTGTAGGCCCCACTCTCTCCGAATTAAATGACTGCACCCTGAACTCGAACCGATCGCTCTCCACCTTTGTCGTCCTCGCCTCTTCCCTCCTCTTCGCTTCCTCCGCCTTCTTCACGAGAGCCTGCTCCGACTCCCGCGCTGCCTCGACGAACTTCTTCGTGCTGTCGCCGCGCCGCTCCCCGTTGAGCACCCCGCGCATCATGGAGACAAGCTCCGGGTGCTGCGAGCGCTCGTCCGCGGAGAGCATGGTGCGGTGGAAGGCCTTGGCGGCGTCCTTGCGGGTGAAGTGCCGCGACTCCGAGGTGGGGAGGAAGACCTGCTGCATGGTGTAGCCGTGGACGTGCACATCGTTGATGGGCTCGTGGACGACATTCTTATCCGCGCCGTCGTAGGTTGTTTTGGGGAGCATGTTTAGGATGGCCTTTGAGTACGGCTTTGCTAGTTTCTTTCCCTGTTTCGAAGGTCGAGTCAGCGGGTGGGCTCATGGACCAAGTGGCAGAACAAAAAGTAGGATGAGGTCCCTTCTCAGAGAGGCTCGCAACTGGTTTGTAACCATATATACAGAGTACTGTCTTCAAGACTAATCGAAAATTTTTGCAAATCATCATGAAAGGGGGATAGGTTCGTGAAACGAAGTATCACGGGGAATTTGGGGAGGTGGGGGAAGAGAAAAGGATAAGCTTACCTTCCTAACCCAGCTCTTCTCAATCTCCTTTAACCTCACCACCGCCGCCACCCTCCTAACATCTACTCCCATATCAGCCGAAACAACCTTCATCGGCTCCCCATTCCTTTGCACCCGCCTCCATATCGTCTCCCGCGCGTTCTCGTCCAGTACAGCCTGGCTCCTGAAGAACGGGTTGTTCGGGAACGGCATGTCCGACCCGCCTAGGTAGTGTGGCTGATCGCCCTTCCTCGCGATCTGCGCGTCCAGCTTGTTCAGCCACTCGAACATGCCCGCGCGCAGCCGGCTCAGCTCGCCGTTGCAAGGCGTTGTCGAGAAAGCCCGCCTCTCGCCGCCGAGCTTCGAAGGGCATCGCGCGACCTGGCGCAGAGCCGTGACTGAAGACCTGGAAGGCATTTTGGATTAAAAAGACTCCCAGGATGTTCCAAAAAGCCGACCAATGGTGCCTTTCGGCGAGAGACCTTGGTAGTTATGTTGTTCGGCGCTCGCGGTTGGCGTTTCCGAGGCGCGGTTTAAGAATTGGAGACGTCGGCCGAAAAAATTGTCCTCTGCTGGATGCAATTGGGGAGGTAGTATAGAAGCACGGGCCATGTATGACACGTGATCTTCCACTTGGTGCGGCTCCACATCTCATTGGGCCCACCTGAAAGAGTGGGCGAACACCACCCCACCATGGACAGCTCTCCAGCAAGCGTTAAGACTATTGACAACAATGATGCGTGAATCTGGCATTTCCCAAGGCTTTGCTTCTGGAAAAATTATCCTTATTCCGCGTAATACATGTAAAACCCCACAACCCCAAGCCGTATTAGTTTCAACCGCTGAAAACCATCCCATGCGTATGCCCAATCATCCAGTGATGCCATTGCATGCCAAATCCCCGATTAAACGTTTGAAAGCCAATGATACAAGGAGATAGCATACTTCCCAATCCAGGATCACCCTCTTCTCTGTTTTGAGGGTGAACTTCACTCATATTTGCAGCAAGGTGGCCAGCCCTTATGAAACCGCCGCTACCTGGGCGGACCGTCCTTTCTTCGCCTTGGGCTTGGCCACGGCCGCCGTCCCCTTCTTCGCAGCTTCTTTCTCCTCCGCTTCCTGGGAAAAGTTCTTCCACGTCCTCCAGCCCTCAAAGTCGATGAGGGCCTGCATGCAGCCCCACTCTCTGACCTTGGTCTCAAGCCAAGGGAAGCTCACGGGCTAGGTAAAAGTGTTAGCAGCTGCGTGACAAGTTGGGACCGGTGTCCCCTTACCTTGGTCAAGAAGTCGTTGCAGCCAGCGGCCAGGGCTTCATGTCTGTCGCTTTGTAGAGAGCTAGCCGTCAGAGCCACAATGATGACTGGACTCTTGAACAACTCAATGTTGGCGAGACGGTCCTCCTCCTTCATCTCGCCCTCCTCACCCGCCGCTTTGCCAGTAGACGATGTAAAGACACCAATCGAATTCTCCCTCTCAAGCCTGCGGATCTCCCGCGTTGCCTCTAGCCCGTTCATGACGGGAAGCTGAATATCCATCAGCACCAAGTGGAAGCCTCCACTCCTCCACTTATTCACGGCATCCTGCCCGTTCATCGCGCTTTGCCATCTAACCTTCAGGCCCTTAGCGAAGGCTTCGAGGAGCTTAAGGTTGATCGGGTTGTCCTCGACGAGAAGCACATTGATGGGAGGGACAGGCGGCAGTTGCTTTTCGGGCTTTCTAGCCTTTTTCTTGGCCGGGCGGGGTGAGGATTGGCGAGCCGGAGGCGTGGATACTTGAGTGTTCGGCGTAGCATCCGCAGCGGTCGTGCTAAGTGGGTGGGAGGTGGGAGGAGGTACGGGAGGATGCGGCTCTATTCGCGGCCGAGTATTGTTAGTACTAGGTAATAACGGCAAGGTTTGCGGGGCAAGGACATACCGTTTGGGTTCGGAACAGGCGCTGGCTTGCCTTGAACTGCTGGCGAAGGCGTATGTGATCGGCCTAGACGTGGGCGGTCTGTAAAGGCTTGAGTGCGGCCGCTACCGGGCGAGGGTACCGTCGGTGCTTGTCCGGGGGGCATGACAGGAGGGTGTGAGGCCGGGTCGTTTCCCACGTTGACAGGATGATGGACAACCGATGAAGAGGACCCGACAGGAGGGAAATAGCCTTCGGCAGACTCGGATGGCAGGCCTAGCTCGGGCGGGTAGGAATGGGGAGCCGGAGGCCGCGGGGAAGGGCGCGAGTGCGCCTGCGGGACGAGGATCACAAGTGCCTCCTCGACCGTTTGGCCCCCGGGATAAACGGAGTCGAGCGTCTCTGAGAGTAGCTCCTCTGGCCCAAGGTTCCTGGCCGGCCTCTTATCCCGCGGTGTGATGTGGAGGTACAAGTCGGGCGAGTCGAAATGCCTCCCGATGGAGTTGGAGTACTTCCGTAGTATAAGATCGCGCAGGTCATCCACCAAGGCATCGCTTCTGATCGGGATGAGGGTCGCCGAGCCACCGGGACGCTTCACCCATATCTTCCGGTACTTGACCCGTGCCGCGGAGGGGATCGAATTGTCTGTCAGCACACCGTCATTGCCGTCCCCTTGCGAGACCTGCAGCAAGGCCCTGAGGAGGGAGGCCTGCGGGTCCGCGGGGGCTTGGGGTGCTGAGTTTCCCGACATGGAGGATGTAGGCGTGTCAATAATCTTAGCTACCGCGTCCTGGTCGAGGAAGACTGGATCAGCGGCAGAGCCGTCTTCATGACAGGGGCCGACGGCCGGGCTAGGGGTAGCCTTCGAGGCTACCAGGTTGGGGGGTTCGGATGGGAGACGGGCAGGCTTGGAGTGGGTGGCTAACGGGAGCTGCCGTTCGGAGGCGTCAAGGAAATGCGAGGATGAAAAAGAGAATGAGGATGTCGTCGAGGCGAGACTGTCGTCCGGGTCGTTGGTGGCGCTGAACCGGGAGACAAGTTAGTACGTTGATGACGAGATCGGGGCGACTAATGCATAGTCGGACGTTGCAGCCAGAAAGTTTCTTACCTGTCAAGTGTTATCGCGGGGTGAGATTCGCCGACACGGAATCCTTCAACACGGGTGTCGTGGGGGCTCTGGCGCGGGTGATCGGCCGACGAAGCGGTAGTGATGGTTGGAGCGTCGCTGTCACCAGTTGAGGCGGTGGTGACGCTAACGGCGGGTTCAGCGTGGTGGGTGGGCTGCTGACTGTTGCACGCCATCCCCACCGAATCGGGCTGGTTGCTGCCCGCCCCAGCCGCCTGAGAGGGGCCTAGCGAGATGCGCCGCTGCTGTTGTTGCTCCCTGGCACCGAAACTATTTCCTGTGATGCTTTCCCGCGGTGTAGACACGAAGCCGCCGGATTTCCTCTTGGAGAATCGCCCCCTGATTCGGGCTTTGATGCCATCCATGGCGATGCAGCCTGTGTCTTTGCCCGTCTGCTCCCGCTCGACCTTGGAAGCTCTGCGTGGTCCCCTTCCCGTGCGGGTGGCGAGTTTTTGGAAACGCGGGGGGCGCACGAGGGCGTCGTGTCCCGCCTCTGGCGTCCTCGCCGAATGGGCAAGCCACCGTCGGTTCGGGACTAAGTGTGTGTATTCCAGTGGATGGGCAGATCAAGAAGTGGTTCGGTGAATAATTTAGAGGAGAAAGATGGCCGCGGCCGGGGCTGGGATCACCGAAACAGTCGGAGACGGGGTCTAGGATACGGGCCGGATGTTACCGCGTATCGCCCATTGTTTATTGTGGGCAAATATATTTCTAACGCCGGGAGCTTTTGCCATACGGAAGGCGCCTTGTGGTGTGGTTGCACAAGGGCAACGGCGCCGGACAGCCCAGGGATCGAGCCTCGAGTGAGCCATCGCTTTGCAACCATGCTCCGAGAGAGGCTCAGCGACGCCACGCTGGTTGTAATTCGCGAGAAGCGCACTGTAAATCCCCATGTGGCAAATAGATAGGCGGGGATCCTGTGACCGGGATATGTTCAGCAACTGAAACGAAAAGAGATTGAGTTTCGTTGGGAGATGCATGCCCTTGGGTGACATAGGTTCGGTCTGGATGCCCACGCATCAGGGCCTGAAAAAACATCCATGTCCTTGCGTGGGAAGAAGAGCCTTGTCTCAGCAAACACACGAAGAAATTTTTGCGATTATTACAACAACAAGCTCTTGTAATTTCTGGTAAAGGCACAAAGATGTCACTTGGGTGAGTCGAGGACGGTAAACCAGCTGTGCGGGCTAACTTGTCTGCAAAAACAAAATGGGGTCTCAGAATTATATCATCACACTGTCCTGCACCCTCGCCTTAGAGCACCCCATTGCGAAGGTCCAACCTCCGAGCCGCTCAGACTCGGAAAGCTACGACCATGAACGGGCAATACCATTCAAGCCGGGAAGGTCCTGGACTTCACGATGACCAGAAGCAGGTGCCTCGGCCAGCACGGTCGCCTGCAACACTCTCGCAGATCCGCGTCCGGAACCGCCGTCGGGAATACCTCCGCCAGAATCCCGCCTACCTCGACGACCTGGAACACGAGCTTGCCAGTGCGTTTCACTCCTCAAACTCCATCTCCGTTTGCCCTTGGCTTATAGCAGTCTAGACCCTGTCAAATACGAGTCCTTCATCCGCCACTTCCAGACCCGCGCCGAGAAGGACGCGGAGGCTCAGAGCAAGGGCTACTCACGCGTACTTGAAGGAGATCTCATGCGGAGCGAAGCCAAGCTTGCCACGCTAAAGGCGAGCTTGACCGCGGTAAATGGCGTAGACGGCGAGGATCTAGCCTCCTCTCGCCAAGAAGAGGGGGGGAGCTCAACCGCTGCCGGCACAGATTACGACAATGGCATTGACCCGGTCACGAAAGAAGAAGGGCGGGAGCTCTGGAACGAGTTTCTCACCGAGCGATTTGTGAGGGGTGAGGACCCGGATTTCGACTATTCCAAGGTTGATAACGACGAGGGTCTGGACGCCATGGAGAGGCAGGACGAACAGGACGCCTGGTTCGACGAGGAGGAGCCGGCCTGGGCGAGCGGCGACGAGACCGACGCAAAGATGCTCCAGGGAGAGACAGGGGTCCAAGACTTCTAGGGCCCTAGTATCCGTCGTTCTGGGATCGAAATCTCGTTCCTCATGCGACTGGAGGTCCCGGGGTGTGGATGCTACTTTACAGGCATGTGGCTGGTGCATACGAGCTAAGGGTAAAATGCTCGGTCAGTCATATGAGTGCATCTAAGATGTCGCCTCATGCCCGCTTCACCGAGCGGATGAATCATCGGGACGAGGCGATTCGGCTCGCGCTATCGACTCTGCTCTTAGCTCTCAAGCGACCAATACGAGACTTCGCGCAACCCCACACCCATCTCAAACTTTCAACCACTGTTTCTGGTCTGCAGCTTCAAACTTCCGTCATAGCACTGGGCACCGCTCGCCTTTTCCCGGAATCACCCTGTAGGCCACACGGGCTTTTCCGGTGCCGGTCCGCTCAGTATACCCAAACTCTTTTGTGCACCGGCTCCCCCAACTGGCGTGTCACCTAGTCCAAAGAAACAGCCACCAATCCCAAGCCAGCCCAAGGGACCCGTCAACTCCGGACAGATTCGGTCCATGTTCTTGGCAAGGAAGCGACCGCAGCCCGGCCACGGCACGACTCTTGGGGACATTTCTGATTCTGCCTATTTCAATAAGCGGAGACCAGCCCACCGTCCTGACACATCCGCAGAGCCGCGCGATTATTCTTGTCGTCTCAATATCACCCACGTATCCCCCCGATTCGTGCCTTCGAGGGCAGCGGACTCGAACTTGCCCCGCCGAAGCTGCCCCGCGCCCCACCGGGCCAATTCTTCCATCCCACATCGTCCTTGGAGCTGGAGGCCGCTACCCACCCACACGGCACTAGCTTCAGGGGGTTAAAAGCGGATAAATGGTTATGGATAAATTCCTTGGGGACTTCCCGTCCCGAGTGCCACCCTGCCGGGGCAACATCCATGCCTCTGGGGCCCCGTTCCCCTCATGAGGGGTCCAAATGAGGAGAGGCTCTGGGCATTCCTAGCGCTGGTTCGGAACGGATCTCGCATATATATGTTCGGCGGCCTTCCCCCTCAGGACTAACATATGATGTAAACCATTCACTCACATCTCACCCGCGATCTCTACAGGACGCCACTAGCAACCGATCCTGTCGTCACACATCACACCACAGAGAGCACTTGAATTAAAAAAAAAACCACCGCCACAATGCCTCCCATCATCGACCACACCTACACGGCCGACCCGTCCGCCCACGTCTTCAACGGTCGCGTCTACATCTACCCCTCCCACGACCGCGAGACCGACATCCAGTTCAACGACAACGGCGACCAGTATGACATGGCCGACTACCACGTCTTTAGCACCTCCTCCCTCGACCCCCTTGAGCCCGTAGTCGACCACGGCGTCGTCCTCCGCGCCGAGGATGTTCCCTGGGTCTCAAAGCAGATGTGGGCCCCCGACGCCGCGGAGAAGGACGGCAAGTATTACCTGTACTTCCCCGCCCGCGACAAGGAGGGCATCTTCCGGATTGGTGTGGCTGTCGGCGACAAGCCCGAGGGCCCTTTCACCCCCGACCCGGAGCCCATCAAGGGCAGCTACAGTATCGACCCGGCCTGTTTCGTTGATGACGACGGCGAGGCCTACCTCTACTTCGGCGGCTTGTGGGGCGGCCAGCTGCAGTGCTACCAGAAGGGCAACGACATCTTCGAGGCGGAGCTCCAGGGCCCGCAGGAGCCCACCGGCGCGGACAAGTACGCGCTCGGCTTCCGCGTCGCCAAGCTAACTCCCGACATGCGGCAGTTCGCCGAAGAGGTACGCGAGGTGCAGATCCTGGCGCCCGAGACGGGCAAGCCCATCCCCGCAGACGACCACGACCGCCGCTTCTTTGAGGCGGCGTGGCTGCACAAGAAAGACGGCGTGTATCACTTCAGCTACTCGACGGGCGACTCGCACTACCTCGTCTACGCCACAGGGCCCACTCCCTACGGCCCGTTCACCTACGCGGGGAGGATCCTGGAGCCGGTGCTGGGGTGGACGACACACCACTCTATCGTGGAGCACCAGGGGCGGTGGTGGCTGTTCTACCATGACTGTGAGCTGAGTAAGGGCGTTGACCACCTGAGGAGCGTGAAGGTCAAGGAGATTCACCATGATGCGGATGGCAAAATCATCACCATGAAGGCCGACTAGGTTGCCTCTGGGTGTTGAGCGATGGGTAATCTGACGGGGTGAGAAAACGGTCAAGATGCAATGCTTGACATGGTCTCGGTGAGGCTTGTATTACGATTCACATATTTAGGTCACTTGAATTCCAAAAATATCTACCGCTTGGATGTGGCGGTAATCATGATGCATGATCTTTCTCTTTCTATGTCTACCAAGAAAAAAGTAGTCGGCCGTGTTTATCATCTATGCCATACAGTTCTAGAACAAAAAATACGCAAGCCCCTCCAACGAACTCCCATGTCTTCCCATCCTGAACGCCGCACCATGTCCCTCATAGCCCGAAATCTGACCCCGAGACCCCCATCCTCAACGTATTCAACGCATCCTCGTAACTCGCAGGACTGTGATCCATCAACATGCTCGTTCCGAAGCGCGCCTCCCCGAACCTCCCCTCCACATCCTTGACATACTTCAGCACCGCCCTCCGCGCGGGACGTCCGATGTGGTCATCCTCCCTCTCCACGAAGGCATCCCGCCTCAGCACGCGCGTGCTCTCGACGACAAAGACCTCGCCGGGAGGGAGCAGCTTCTCGTAGACCATGGTCGCACGTAGGTTCTTTAGGAGTGAGACGGCCCACTCACTGTCGCGCGATTTGACAAACGCGCTGCCACGGTTATACCACCGATCTGCAAGCCCGTTTTGGAACCGCTCCCACACGCGAGCGCGGATCTCTGCCTTCGCGGCCCCAGAGTCATTCTTGAAGGCGAGGGCCACGGCCTGCAGGTCGTGCAGGACGCCGAGGGAGAGATAGGGGACGAGGTCGTTTCCTTGTACCACCGTTGTAACGAGGCGACGCGCTGCTTTGCGGAGAGAGGAGGACATGGTACCCGGCGGCCCGTAGGCGTAGACGTGGATAGGTCGGCCCGAGGGTAGGCAGACGTGAGAGTTCGTCTCACCGCCCTCGGAGTTGGCGAGGAACTGGAGATGGGGTTTGGGGGAGGTGACAAAGCTCGTTCCGAAGGGCTCGGAGAGCATAATTCCCAAAAGGGCGGTTACGCCCCCTCCGAGGGAGTGACCGCACAGCACTAGACCGTAATCCTCGAACTCGTCCAGTGCCATCTTGAGCGTCTGCAGGACCTTTCCGTCGGCGCCGTAGAGAAGTCGCCTCGCCGATGCGTGGATCCCTTTGTGGACTTTGTACGACCGGCCTCTCCAGAGTAGGTCATCGTAATCGCAGGTCATGTCGGCTAGGACGTCCTCAAAGCCTAGGGTGCCACGGCACGCGAGGACCACCGCTTTGGACTCGTGGTCAAGAGAGATGTAGTGCACTAACGGCACGCCAGTATTAGTCGATCCGGTGGAGTCGGTGCCCCCTTGGGGGTCAACGAATGATGCTAGCAGGATGCTCTCTTGGGTGGATTCGGTGTGTCGGACAAACGATCTGATGTCGTGGTGGGTGTTATCAAGCGCCTTGAGGATCGGCATTTCCTTAGATATGCCCATGTACTTCATGAAGCTGGATCCGTAAGATGCAGTCGAGAATCGCACGTATCTGGTGATGTTGCGCAGGATGTGGAACCGAGGGAATGTGCCTTCCACCATGCCCGTCCGACGAAGGTTACGTAGAGCGTCAGTGTCAGAGTACGCACTCCGCTGGTAATACGATGACAGAACCAGAGAAGTCTGTGAGTCGTTGGACGCGATGCTATAGATACTCGGTGTGTTAGGTCTCCTTCCTAGAGACGAGCGAGGTGCGAATTCCGCCTCATAGGATTCCGCATCCTGCCCTGCGCCTCTAGAATTTCGACGACTTCGCGGCTCGGATCGGACGGCAACGGGAGAAGCGGGGCGATCCTCTGCGGAGTGGATAGAGAAAGTATCGGTGGTGGAAACAATCGAGTCGCGGCATCGTTCGTGGACTGAGATGTAGCTAGAATAGGAAGGTGTCCGCCGAAGCGTAGGGGGATAATCAATATCAAGTGACATCCTAGACTCCCTCCCCAGGGATGGGGAGTTTTGGCTTCCGTCCCGTAGATGCGAGGTGCTTGGACCCCTCGCGTGGGTGAGGACGGATGTAGGGCCAGAGAGCTTTGACTTGTTCGTGGACGGTGCGGAAGGATCATCCTTCGTCCACAGGCTAGAAAAAGCATGGCTAGGCCCCCGTTTGAGGGCCTGTTTAAAACCAGGCTTCTTCTCGGTTGGCTTTTGACCGGAAGGCTTTGGATCGTTCTTCGCCTTCTTCGGTGCGGGGTGGAAATGCGGGACGGCGCGGCTCCGGCCAATGCTGTTCGGCCCGTCCTGTGTCTCGGCGCGTAGAGGCATACGAGGGCGCTTTTGGTTGGCACTAGTTGAAGGCCGCGACTTGCTTCCCTGGGACTGGCTGGGTGAGGTCTTGGACCGGGAGTGGTGGGGCTCGCCTTTCGGCGGTTTGGGAGGTAAGGGTTTCGAGGTCATATCCAGGCGGTTTCGCAACAGCGCAGCAGGCCCAGGATGAGGTGAACCGCTCCTCCGCCGGGATGAAGGCTCTGATGCCGGGAATTTGAAGTCCCTTGGCGGTGAAGGACTCCTCGGTGAGTCTTTGACTTCTTCCGCTTCGCCCATCCGTTGCAGAGTGGAGGAGTCCAACTCGGAGTCGTCGCAGCGTCGCAGCTCTGTGCTCCGCAGCTTATTGCGGTCAACTCGGTAGACAACGCGGTAACTGGGACGATGCGGCGGGTTCCGGTTCAATAGTTCGCGAGACGCGGCTGGGTCCGTTATTTGTTGCCGTTCAACAACCTCCACGCCTGGGGGGGGCGAGAGGAGGGGTATTTCCGAGCCGTTGACATCAACGGTGATCGTCTTGGTCGTGGCCACGGATGTGGAGATCGACACGGTCGTATCCGCCGGCAGCGACTGCATAATTTGCTCTTTCAAACGAAGCTCAGGGTGATCGTCATCATCGCTCTCCTCGAGCGTGCCATGCTCCTCTATTGAGCGCATGACTGCAGGATCGAGGTGGGACGGGGTATTCGCTCCCGTGTCAGAGTTGACGAGGTTGATCAGCCCGTCCGTGTGTACATCAGCCCTCTCCCCGTCATTCAACACCACCACGTCCCAGACGACTTCCTCAGATTCGCGGTCTTCTGCTTCAGTGGCCTTTCTGCAGTGGTGTTGAAGGAGAGACAGGGCGGAGAGTCCGATGATTAGGTCTATCACGCCGACCTTCTCGCCCTCAGCGCCTGTCGCGGGGTTCTGGAACTCGCGGCGGATGAGAATGATGATGCTAGCGATCGCACGGGAGGAGTCGGTTGAGCCAAAGAACTGGTCGAGCGAGGAGAGGACCAGCTGGGAGAGATCCGAGGCGAGGGATATGGTGCTGCCGGTGAGCTCGAACCCCGCGGTCGTCCAGAAGAGCGCTCTCGAGATGGTCTGGTGGACGGTAGCGAGACTAGACTCGAGTATAGACTCGGCCTCCTCGCGGGACAAATCGGTCTTCGAACGGCCGAGAACATGCCTCCCCGTCCGTGAGAGGAGGCTCTCGACAACGGCGCGGCTAAGCTCGAGACTTGACAGGCTGGCTATCTTGGCGACATCGAAGCCGTAGGAGCTGACGGTTGACCCCGCGCGTATCGCGAGGCACGTCGAACGGGTTGCGAAGCTGACGGCCTGCGCCAGCGGCCGCGGCAGGAGTGTCCGCCCGGGTCGCGCGGACACCACGGCCGTTGCAGCCGGTTGCGTGCTGCCGACCCCGACCTCTTTTGCGCCGGCATCGTGTATGGGGAGGGCGCCGTCCCCGGAGGACATCACGTTGGTTGGAGCTATAGTGAGTGTTTTGGCGTTGGCCAACAGTGGTTCGGTGGGTAAGCTAGTTTCTCCGCGATAGGTGTTTGAAGCCTGGCATTCATTGCGGTATGAAGCCCAGTCCTTTGCGGAAAAGAGAGGCCCGAGGCAGGAGCAAGTGGATACGGGAAGACGCTGCTATAATCGAGTGAAACAGAATATTGTATAATACAAATCAAGCATAAAGAACGGCATCGGCTGGGCTGTACAGGGATGTTGCCTGCGTTGTGGCTGGCTGAAGATACTCTACAACGCCGAGACCCGATGCATCTCTTGCAGCCGGCCGCGGTTATATGGTTTTAAGAAGAACCTGGACGGACAGGTTGTCAGTAGGCGCGCGGTGTGACGGAAAGAGCTGAAGGACAAATCGGAGCGAAGGGACGGTAGGTTGGCGGGACTTACACACCGCCCTCATGTGTAGAGACGACGGGTCGCCAGAGGTCAACGAAAGTCGCGCAAGAACGCAGCTGTACCACTGTATTTCGATGACTTTCCTTCAGGTCAGGTGCGCCAGGGGAAGCTCACAACTGGCGACTTCGAGAATATCCAGGGTCCGGGAGAATGTTTCACGATCCCCATTTGGCCCTTTTCCACGCGACCCGAAGGGTAAAGTTATTTTCGTTGGGGGAAGGGACGAGAGCCAAGATCCTGGCTGCATGTGATTGTTAGCCGAGGGCGGCGTATTCCGCGCTGATCGGTTAATTGCTGCGTAATGGTTGGCGCCACAGTGGTCGGCGCGGAAAGTGCCACCTGGCGCGCCCTTCGCGGACGTTGAGCTACATTGGGTAAGGGTCCCGACGGTGCCCCGGGCCGCTTTGGACGTCGTCAATGTAATTGCCGTCATGCGGCCCCCACGAAGCCCGGGTGCCATGGGAAGAAGTGGGGCAGGCATGGAGCCAGGATCGCTGTCCCCGTCTGAGTTCCACGTAAAAAGACTGAAGTCAATGGACTAGATCAGAGTGCATTACCATTCAGGGGAGCGCGTGGCACTCTCACGATTCAGGCCCGCATCCGCAGCTCCTGATGCGTTCTGGTTAAGGCAGTGCTGACGGCTGCGGTCCACGTCTACGCGTCGAAGTCCGAAAAACCAGATTTGCAGCTGCTTGTCGGCAGCGAGTCCCGCATATGAACCTGCGGACATGGACTCACATACTTCTTCGCAGGCAGAATCAGCGCCAAGTATCCCTAGACATCGTTCTCGTCCCACATCAACCCAATACAAGGGGCAAGGCAACACCGGCTAACCGACGAGGATGGCACCTGCTGCTTGCAGGATGCATCTCCGTGTCTGTCAGGGACATGATCCCCCATAGACCTGGTCGATATTCCCTCTACCTTGGACAGAAACGCAAGTCCAGTGTCCGTAGTTCTCACTGTCAAACCGTCCTGGATCGGTATCCCCCTCGCCGGAGCCCTCAGCCGACACGGGCTATTCTCATTGGGATTATGGCCGCCCACCCTGTCAAAAGGTGCCAGGGAAGGCCCTTACGGGGTCACATCGAAAATCGTTGTTGGGAATCGTTCATAGCTCGATATTCGCTGATCTTGATACCCTCTATTGTGACAGTGCATATATACAGCCTTCATACTCCGCGCTCACGCACCCCCTGTCTTGACAAGACCCGTAACCGTCTCTTCGATCTGCTTATCCGTAAGGCCTGCTACCGTTAGTCCTGTCCTCTAACCTTCGCTCTCAGCAGCACCGAACATACCTTCTAACGACTGGCTCTTCTCCTTCCCAAGGTCTGCAACGGTCAGTCCCATCCTCCGCAATCAAGAAGGGCTTTTGTATCAAGAGAGCCTCCGCATGTGGGGGAGCAAAGCTCACCGTATCGCGCATAGATCCTGGGAAGCACTCCCGTCCCCTCGCGGATCAGGATCGGGACGTGCGGGTTGTTCTTCTTCATGGTGGGATACGCCCTCGTCAGGAACGTCCTATCTCTGTCAGCTTTCATCCCCAAACCAATCTCATTCCAGCGCCGCCTCGAAAAGCGTAGCCCGAGCCCCAGGATTATCGTGTAGCGGATGCCGCGAAAAGGGATCCCTCACCTCACGGCAGCGCTGTGCTCCGACGACTGGCAGAACAGGAACCGCAGCTCCTTCACCGTCTGCGTAAATGCGTATCGGCCCGACATCTTCGATATTCGTCTCGTGGCTCGCGGGGTTTTCGAGGTCTCCTTGTCGATTGTGTCGCCTGCTCCCGAAGCTCTATTTTCGAACCTGGCGCAATTGGGAATTCGGCTCGGAAAAACCTCCTGCTGACTCCCCGCCCTCTCATTCGCTGGACAAACTCCTGTTGGTTATGTAATCAGGGTCCAACCAGGGGCAGCGCCGGAGGCTCGGACGCCGGCACCCCCAACCAAAAATCCGTTATCGCGCACCGGAATCGGATCCCCAATCAACAACCCCCTCGACCCACGACGAGCGCCTCCCACGCGAAAGAGCGAAGAACTTCGAGCCCGCGAACGAAATACGAAGAAAAGTAAACAATGTCCGCCACCCGGAGTTTCATCAGCGCCTCGCGGCCCCTCTTTCGCCAGCCTCTCGCCCCTGCGTGGAGGGCGCGCGCCGCGGGCTCCGGTCCCCAGGCGAGCCTCCGGGGCGGGTTCCGTGGAAATGGCGGGCAGAGGCGGTGGCAGAGTGGGAGCAGTGGCGCCGCGGCAGGGGAGAGCCAGAGCTGGTTTAAGAGGATGTGGGATAGCCCCATTGGTGTGAAAACGGTGCACTTCTGGTGAGTCCCTGGTCTTCTATATGCGATGTGTGATGCGGTTATAACAGCCCTGCTAACTTACGTAGGGCTCCCGTAATGAAGGTTCGTCCGATATAGTTATTACTTAGGTCTCCCAAGGGAGTGGTGGAGCTGACAAGAAGCAGTGGGCCCTCGTCATCGCCGGCATCTCTGACTTCGCCCGCCCCGTCGAGAAGCTTTCTGTAACACAGAATCTCGCCCTGACCGCCACCGGCCTCATCTGGACGCGGTGGTGCATGATCATCAGGCCCAAGAACTACCTGTACGTCCTTATTTCCCTTCCCCAGCAGTACCGGTTTCGTCTAATGATAATGTAGGCTGGCGGCCGTCAACTTCTTCCTGGGTTGCGTCGGCGTCGTCCAAGTCACGCGGATAGCCCTCCACGACCCTAAGAAGGCCATCGAGGACGCCAAGGAGGCGGCCAAGGAGGTTAAGGAAGAGGTCAAGGACAAGGCCGAGAAGGCGTAATCTTCCTCACCGTGGAAGCGGGAGCCGGGAGCGGAAACTCAGGTCATAAAATAGGATTGGGAATGACAGACCTTATGCGTGGGATTGGTAGAGATGTCTGTATAGAAATATGGTAGGGAAGGGAGAGTAGAGCCAAGGAGGGATTCATGTGGTGGATTAGATCCTATAAGGGTTCTAGAGCCGAGACATGAGCTCTGGATAGAACCCCGATGTGGTATCTGGTGTGTATAAACTTATCTGCCTGGCATTTCCTGCCCGTGGCGAAGCATAAAGTGTCACAATAAAGACTTCATTCCCATATCTAGCATCCACCTAAAAGAATCCGTGGACTATAACTGCAGTTTTTCGGGCTCTCGAGATCCTACAACGGTTCCCGTGAAGATAGCTTCAATAGCTCCCGCAGGATCTAGACCACATTCTTCCCCATAACCTTGACAGTTCCCACAGGTCGACCAAACCGCATTACCTAACCTTAGCCTCACAAATCAAATATGACATCGTCACTGTTGCTTCAACGCCTTCTCCTAACACCCTCTCCCAACCCTCTTATCGTCTCCAGCTTCCAACACCATCACCCAGCCCACTTATTCTCCCAATGCCTTTACTCCCTCATCCTCTCCACCAACATTCCCGCCAAACCCTCTATACTCCTCCCTCCCATGAGCTCAAAAGGCGAAACCGCCACCCCTGTCCTCGCAAACATCTTACTCCTCACACCCGTCGCCACAAGCGAGTCCACCCCGAAGCCCTCCAGTGGCTTGTGTATGTCAACATCCCCCACCTTCATGTTCATGCTCTTTGCGAGAATTGCCGCCAGCTCCTGTGAGAGACCCTCGATTGTGTTCTCCACGCTACCGGTGTCAGGGGTACCATAGGCAGTACTCCCGCTCAAGTCTGAGAGGTTTCCAGGTGGGAGGTCAACGCGCGAGAGGATCGAGTACAACGCCGTACGCGTAAAGTAGGGATCCGACGGGTTAATCTGACAGACCAGGCCGCCCGTTCCAACGCCGACGACGATCTGCGTAGGCAGGGTCTCGCCCTTAGCTACCTCTCCGCAGATGGCCCTCTCCACAATTTTGAGACAGTCCTCTGGCTGAATACCGAAGAATCCACTTGACTTAAGAGTCTCTAGAAGGTGCTCCTGCCGCTCGAGGACCCCCGCACTAAGGATGGGCCCAAAGTCGAGTGAGGTGGCGTGGAAGCCGTGAGACTTGGCATGGTGCGCCAGCGCGTCCTGAAATACGTTCCCTGCAGCGTAGTTTGCCTGGCCCCTGTTGCCAATGATACCCGAGGCGCTGGACAGAAACAGCAGCCAGGGCTTGTGGCGACGACCGAGGACGCCGGACGAGTCCTTGACGATGGAGAACAAGTTCCATGATCCAAGAGTCTTTGGCCGAACTGAGGAGACCCAGTCATCGTAGGTCATGTTTTCAAATATGACGTCCTATTTGATACTGTTAGCACGTGTTCCAATTAGGTGAAGTAAATACGGGGAGGTCCCATACCTTGAAAACGGCGGCACACTGCACTACTCCCAAGACGTTGACCCGCTGTACAACCGACTTCCACACTGCTTTCAAGGCCGCGCGGTCGGCTACATCAACAGCGTACGTTACGACTTCAATACCTTGTTCCTGTAATTTGTTGCAAAGGGTTCGGGCCCTCAGGGACTCTCCTCCCCGACGCGAGAGGAAGATGAGCGACTTGGCTCCACTACGGCCCAGCAGGTCGGCGATCATCTCGCCTACTCCTCCAAATGCTCCCACAAGGACATATGCTCCCGATGAATGTATGTGAGTGGAGAGCGGGGCCACCTGCTTGGACACTACCATAGGAACTCGGGTGTCATGAGTAACTTCCATGCTGAAAATACGATCTTGAGAGTAACCGTCTGCGCCTTGGGCAATGATGCTGTTTATTTGGGCCACGTCCTTGGGCTCAACGTTCTTCATGGAGTCGAGGGCAAGTAGCCCGTGGTTGGCCTTGTACTGGATCTGCGCGATGATGCCCATCGCCGACGACCGAGAGCCTCCGTCCCCAAGAACAGATCGTAGGTCAATACGACGGACGACCTCAGGACAACCGGCCAAAGGAGGTTGAAAGGATCGATCCCTACTAGTCCGCGAGTGCTGCTTCAATGATGCGTAGCCTAGAGTTTACCTGTTAACATTTATACCCACAACGTGAATAGCGTAAAGGGACACTTACACAGCCTGGCGTGTTGAGCACTCTTCGAGAAGGAAGATCCCGTGGGATCGTACATGATATCCACCTTTACATTCCAGCGTGAGAGCGCCCCGATAGGAATAATGTGGTCCTCCTGGATCCCCAAATTTAGGATGGCCGTCGTGTCAGAGGCAGTAGTGGCATAAACCTCGAGTCCGAACGCCTCAGCAAGGATGACGGCAGCTTGGCCATGGGCACTCGTGGCATTGTGGACGAGAATAGTATGCTTCTTCCCGCCAAAGGTCTTTCGTTTCAGCGTGTTCTGTGTAAATGGTTCGATTGCATACCATGCTGAAAGATAGCAACCCAGCAAGAATTTTGAGCCCAGGCGTGTATCGTTTCCGGGGACCTTGGAAACCAGGCCGCGATCCAGACGGACGGTGCTCTGGAAGGCGCCTTGCAAGGATATCCCGACCACTAAGTCGCTCTTCTTCAGGTCGTGGACATCGTCTCCAACATTCGTGACGCGGCCGCATATGTCGAGACCCAGAGAGGTGAGGGTCGTATGGCCGAGGGCAGTCTCGATGTCTTCCCTCAACAACGGCGCCGAAACAAACCGAATCTCAACTTCCCTCGGACCCAGCTCATGCTTATAGTCCCCAATATTCTCCCAATGGCTTGACTCTTCGCAACTACCAACTTCTTTGAGCACTAGATTGAGGCGATCAGCGTCCTCCGCAAAACGCTTGCTCTGAACCTCGTCCGGGCCGGTCCCCTCGATGGCCCTGTTCAGCGTGCGCAGGGTGCGAAGGCGCGGGACAAAGAGACGCTTGCCATCGGTAGAGTACTCAACATCCCGAGGCTCAAGTGCATCCCCAGAGAAAGATCTCCTGAAAACCTTCAGACACAAGTCCGCCCATGAGACCCCGAGCCCTTTGCCGCTGGTATCGAGCGTGACAATTCTCTTCTCGGGGTCCTCGGACATCAGGGTGCGAGCCAACCCGACAATGAGTGAGGCGCGAGGGTTTGACGAGTCCATGTAGACACCCCTGGTCAGCCAGAGGATCGACTTTGTATTCTTGAGAAGATGCTTGAATGCATTGAACTCCTCATAGTTCCAGTTGAAGACAAAATCCTCGTCTTGCTGTGAAGATAAGAACGACACATAGGGAGTTCCGTCAAACTTGAAGGGGCAGGATGGTTCTGCTACAGAGGCGTATTGAATGAGACTGCTCAGCCTGAGGTTGACGACCTTGATTCCGCTGTCCTGGAAAGCGTTAAAAAGGCTGCAAATCATTTCTTCTGTGGCGGCGGATGGCTTGTCAGGAATAAGGAAAGCGACCTCGCGGCTGGGATTCCTTTGAATCTCTGCGTTCTTCCGATGCAGCCGGAATCGTAGGTTCAGAGAAGAACAGCGTACGAATTCACATCCCTCACGACGACGCCAGCAAGGGTTTACAGAGTCGGCAGACTCCACTGACCCGTACGATTCAGTATCGCCCGTTATCTGAAGGAAGAATCCGTCAGGAAGAAGCCGCGTCCGGAAGTCTCTAAGCATATCCGCCGAGGTGCAGTCAGAAATGATGAGGTTGTACTTTGGGAACTCCTCCTCTAAGTCCGTCGGACATTTGCGAGCCTCGACACAACTGAGAGCAGGCGAGCCCTTCAACAATTCCTTCACATCGCTGAGGGCCTTGGCACCTCCATCATTGCCGGACAGGGTGAACCGGGAGAGTTGGCACCGCTCCTTGGCTTGTGGGTGCAGAGCCTTCAGGATCCTCTCTGTCATAGAGGCGTGCACCCCAACCTGAAGGACCGAAAGGCCAGGGAACTTGTGGGCCAAATGCGACAGGAACGTCTCAAAGTCGTCGAACTTGGCCGATGTGACGTCTTCTTTCCAGACGATCTCCGATACGAGATTGCGGCGGAGGGAAATGTGGCCCCCCTTTTCAACAGGCAGGCGAGCCATCTTGGTGAACCGAGCTCCGTCCATCACGACAGACGGGACATCCCACCCGTCTGTTGTCATCGCGATAGCACCTAGCGCGCCGCTAGTACCCTCCTTTGTGCCGGTCGAGTATCCCTCAAATTCCTGGCCGGCTTTCCCGGTAAGCTGTGCGGAGATCCAGATCTTTTCAATGCCGACGGGAATCATGCTTATAGGGCAGACGGCGAACAAGGTCTGCATCATTGAGTCGAGGGTTGCCGGGTGAATAAGGTGCGGGTACTCGAACTTGCGTGGCATCTTGCTCTTGATGTCGGGCACTCTGATCGTGCTAATGCACGTCCGGGGGTCATTGGCGTCTCCTGAAAACACTTTGGCTGAGGTTATGTTGCGGAACATTGGGCCGTAGTTGAGTCCCCGGTCTTCTACCGCGGCATATAGTTGGGCCGGATGGACGGTAGAAAACGGCCTGCCCTCCAAGGAAGTCCGTCTAGACCTGTACTGAGCAAACTCGAATGGCGCAATGTCGGACTGCCTGCGGAGCATGATCCGTCCAGAGGCATTCTTCTGCCATTGGCCGTTGAGATGCTTCGAGCAGATTTCGAACGAGTGCTCAAAGTTATCGCCGTCGAGGTTGGTGAGAACCATGGAGACCTCAAGCCCATGATCACCCTCGGGGACAACCATGGGATGTTCAATGGCGAAGTCTTCGATATAGAACCCGGCGAGATTCTCGCGGTCAGAAACGATCTGGTTGAAGCCCTCGACGGCCATCGTCACCATACCGGCCGCGGGATAAAGAACTATGTTTTGGATTTCGTGGTCCCGGATCCAAGGGTTCTCGTGCAGGCGGAGGAAGTGGTTCCACGTAGACCGCTGTTCGCTCGAGTCTAGAGAGCGCACCCCAACAAGATCCTTTCTACCATTGGAGCGGTATCGATTGGTAATACCGCGGTGAGACTCGTGCCAGAACCTACAAGAATGGTTCCAGGGTTGGAGGGGGGCATCAGGGAGATGGCGGGGACTGCCGAGCCATGCGAAGTTGGTATTCCTAGTCTGGTTAGCGACGCGCTTCTAAGGGGATTCGGGGAATACTCACTGTTCAAGGACTTCGTGGAGTTTCACGGGGACACCCCGGGCCCAACATTTTCCAAGAGTACCAAGCAGGACGTCAATGCCTCGAACGCCCGTCTTGAGAAGGGACAAGTACTCCGGAGGGAATGATGGGTTGTAAAACGGCATTATGGTGTCCAGAGTGGGCCTGCGCATCCCGTTGCTAGGACCAATCTCAATGAACACACCTGGCCTCTTCTGGGCGTTAACCTTCTCCAAGCAGCGGAGCGCGTCAACGAAGCGCACCCGGCTGGTCAGATTCTGGGCCCAGTAGTCGAGACTGAGCTCCGATGGGTCGGCTACCCTGCCATAGAGGGATGAGAGCATGACAGGACCATCAGAAGGCGTGTCAGGGGTGATCTCGTAGACAGATGTTTTGTAGCCGTCGACAATTAGATCCATGTGCCGAGAGTGATAGGCGACCGGGACGTCTAGGACCTTGTGGAAAACACCCTTCTGGGCTAGGTCCGCGGCAATCGTGTCGATGCTGGCTCGGTCTCCAGAGAGAGTAACCAGAGACGGACTGTTGATGCAGGCTACTTCGACAGACTGCGAAGTCGAGATGTACTCCTCGGCTTCCTCGGCGGACATGCTGACTGCGATCATGCCGCCTTTGACATGAGGGCATTCCCTTTCAAGCTTGACGGCATGTAGGCCTCGGAAGTAGGCAAGCGCCCATGCCTGAGTATAACTAATAACAGAAGCCGCGTATGCAGCTGCGATCTCGCCAGAAGAATGGCCGACGACATACTGAGGGGTGACACCGAAGGAACGGACAAGGTCAACAAGTGCGATCTGCAGCGCCGTCGTGACTGGCTGAGAAACGAACGGGCAGGCGATCATGGTACCGCCGGTCGGTCGTTCCAGTTCGTCGAAGACGTCAAAAGGACATCGAAGTTTGGTGCGCATAAAGGTGTTCGCCTTCTCCAGACTCTCCCTGAATGGCTTGAAGCAGAGAAGGTCACGGCCCATCTCGGCCCAAACACTGCCCTGGCCGCCAAAGATGAAGCAGACGCCAGTGGGTTTCGGTGGCGCTAGTCGGAGGTCGTCTGCCTTTGCCTCCCGGAGCTGTCGGATAAGCCCACTTGCAGAGTCGTCGATGAAGCACGCGCGCCATTTGAAGGCTGAGGCACGAAGAGCCAAGGTGTGGGCATAGTCTCGTAGGTGCCCAGGCGAATGATACCCCTCGGCTGAAAGATATGCGATGATAGTATCAACGAACTCGAGGAACACCGCCTTGTCGTCACACGAGAACGGAAAGACAATCTTTGCGAAGCTTTCGCTGGGCTCGTCGATACCCGCTGTGCTTGGAAGAGAAAGTGTAGAAGGAGTCCTGATCCCAGCTGCGATGCTGGAATCGTCACTGGTGCCACTTGAGAACGAAGACACCCAAGATCCCTCGCAGCTTGAGCTCTCCGGGCTGCTTCTGGGGATGCACAAGAAGGATGGGTCCGGATGTCCACCGCGCTGACCTTTTTTAATATCAAGGGAAGCAGACAGCGTCATGTGCGGCACATCGCGGCTGGACGTGGCACAAGTAGAGATATAGCTGCTATCAGTCGAGTCGTTATCCTCGACGTCCGAGTCTTGATGGTTCCCGCTAGACTCGTCAGTCTGGTTGATTGTAGGGTATGGCGCAGAACAATGGATGCCGTCTAGTCCACGCTCGGAAAGATATGACCTGGCGTCGTCCAAGATGAGGTGGACATTAGTGCCACCGAAACCAAAGCTGTTGATGCTGATCCGGCGAGGGCCGTTTATAGGCCATGGGGTCAGTTCTAGCGGGACCTGGTGATGACTCTTATTAGTTTCCGAATTTCACACCAACAGGGAATGTTACCGGGAAGAGTATCCTACCCTCAAGTTCCATTCTTCAAAGTGGATCGCAGGGTTGGGCTTTTCAAAGTTGATGTTTGGTGGGATCATGCCTTTCTCTAGACACAGAACGCTCTTTATTAGGCCAGCCACGCCGGCAGCACCCTCAAGATGCCCGGTGTTCGTCTTGATGGAGCCGACAAGGAGAGGCTTGTCTCTGGGTCGTTGAGCGCAAAGGGCTTCGGAGATGGCCCTCAACTCGGTTGGATCACCGGCTTTAGTTCCAGTGCCATGGCATTCGACGTAGCCGGTCTGGTTTGGGTCCAGGCCTGTCGTCTTGTAGAGTTCGCGGGTATTTTGGGCTTGAGCAGTCTTGCTTGGCATAGTAATGCCTATAACCATGATGTTAGCAGAACGAACTCCACTTGAGAATCTACTGGCTTAACATACCTGGGGTTCGACCATCATGGTTGACCCTGGATCCGCGGATAACACCACGGATTGTGTCCTTGGACCTAATAGCGTCAGAGAGTCTCTTCAAAATCACAACTCCAACGCCTTCTCCACGGCCGTATCCATTGGCACGCGAATCAAAAGTGAAGCACTTTCCATCCGGGCTGAGAAGCCCCATCTGGTCCATGGGAAACATGGTGTGAGGAGAGAGAATGAGATTCGAGCCCCCTACGATCGCCTAGATATTACCATTAGTCTTTCTCAAGCTAAATTGGCGAGGTTGTGCTAAGGTCCCCCATACCATTGAAGTCTCGTGTGTACGAAGGCTTTGAGCTGCCAAGTGAACGGCCACGAGGCTTCCGCTGCAGGCGGTATCGATGGTCATACTCGGGCCTGAGACGTTGTAGAAGTATGAGAGGCGGTTGGCCAGAAGAGCATTGGCAGTCCCGGTCGCCGCATATTGCGGGAGGAAGTTCGGGTCTTGGTGTGTGATTTGTTCATAATCTTCAAGTGTAGAATATCAGTACAGGCCAAGTCACGATGGGAAGAGTGTATTCATGGCCCACCTTTGACAAACGACGCGACGTAAACACCGGTATTTGTGCCCGCCATATCCTCAAGTTTCACACCAGCTAAAGACCGTGTTATAACACCAATGCCACACCAGAGTCGTCGGGACATGGAAGGGACTCACCATTCTGAAGGGCCTCAAACGAGACTTCCATGAGCTTCCGCTGTTGCGGGTCCGCGGCAACTGCATCATTGGGATTCATATCAAAGAACTACCAATTTGTTAGGTGAGCATGACGGACGCATCTCGGGAAGGGGCCAACATACCGAACAGTCAAAGGTCGCAACATCCTCTTTGAGGAAGTGGGCACCACGGAAGGAGAGCTAGTAACTTGTCAACACAAGCCAGTTTTCCCACAAGAAGGGAAGCAACTTACAGATCCCTGCCTCTGGTTGTCTGGGTGGTGGAAGCCCTCGACATTGAATCGGTCAGAAGGGAATTCAGACCAAGTGGACTTTCCTTTGGCGAGGACCTCATCCCAGAGGTTTTTCAAAGACGTGGCTTCGCCGGGGAAGCGGCAGGCCAACCCGACGATGGCGATGTCCTCCATCGTGGCTGACCGGGGGGGGAACTATATGTTGGGTGACCGTCAATGACTGGTGTGAAAGCGCGAATTGGTGAACAAGTGAAGTGAAAGTACAAGTTGGTGAAGAGGTGAGAAGGTGTAAGGGTGCGAGGAGAGATTGAAGGAGGGAATGATGCGCTCAAAAGGAAACACGCTTGGTGAAGTAGGTGGGTAGTGCACGAGAAATGAGTGCACCAGGGTTCCTGGAGCTTGGTGAAGGAGTTACTGACAGTGAGCTGGAGCCATCAGAAGGAGCGCGTCTGTTTATAGAAAGGAGGTATGTACGCCTGGTGCAAGCATAAATCATGTATAGGTGAAGATTTAGAGCAGGCAGACGTGAATCATACCTTCTGCACTATCAAAACAAAACGAACAATGACAAAATAACACGATAGTGCCAACCCACTCTTCTACTAACACTGAAACACCTTCCAACAAGGACCTCTATCCCCCTTCACCCTCTCTTTCAAGACACAGAGCAGCCAACACAAACCAACACTGGAAGGGGGAGCTGAGCTCGCCTTAAAACGCAACAGGAGCGAAGCCGCAGAGACGGGCAGCAGATGTCCTTTATTTCCTGTAAGTTGCAAGTCATATTTATGGCTTTCCATTCTTATTGGTGGATGCCTTTGCACTTGGGGCAAGGGCTCCTACCCATCGCCAAGACGCGGCAGGCGGGATGTGAAGTGGGATGAGGCGCGGGAGGTGGCCCCGGATGCACCCACGACAACGGGTGGTCCCGTCGGGGAGGGGGAAGTGTGCATCCGGGGGCACCTACCATCCTGCCTTTGGGTCCTAGGAACTAATGCAGGAACATCACGTTGCAAGGGTAATTTAGCAGGAAGGCACGATTATTGTAAGCGGTGAGCTCTGTCAGGCGCAGTATTTCTGTAACTGCTAGAACTCCTTGACACATTCAAGGCACCCTGTATCTAATACTAATCATCCAAGGGAGGAATACCTAGGAGGAAGGAACTACAAAAGGGTCTCGAGCTACTACGGGAGGGGAGCTCATACTTCTTGGGGGATCTTTGTGCCGTGTTTGAAGGCTGTCACTCAGAGCCAACTCGCGAAAAATGTGAACTCGCATGATTAGTGAACTCACGGCACTTTGTAGCCTTTTGTAAGTTATCAGGGCGTGTTTTGTGGAAACATGAAGAGGCTGCTGCGTTCACCATGTGGTTTGTCAATGTTAGATACAAATGTGCCATTGTATCGCTGTTGATAGTCATTCTATATCTGACCCTTGGTAGCATCAACTACACCATCTCAGTCCTGATATCTCTTGCCTAGCTAGGATGTTAATCTTGAAACCATGCTTTGCCTGGGAAGGCACTGGCATCCGGACATTCGCTCCTCGTAGCCCAACCTAGCTCCCGATTGGCGGACCCGACTCCGGCTCCTCGGCCCCACCTGGCCCGGGGCCGCGCCGGAATTTACAGGATCCTCAGGCATTTTGAGCCTATGTTTTCTTGCATATAGGCTCTGAATGTCACTACTTTAATCGGGAACTGGATTTGCCATCGGTAGCAGAATAAGGACAACGGTCTCCTTTCGTACGCGACGTTTCAGAAAACGTTGCCCGTGCCAGACAATCAACATGAGGTCCATTTCCGACGGGCGGGCCTGGAGCATTCCCGCGGTGTGGACATGCAAGGCGTGAAATTTGCGTATGCTTCTGGAATGCGAGTGGAAACTTGTTTTCTATGAGCTTGATACCTGCTGCTTTGGGATATTTGCGAAGGCGGCTGTGGTCAATATCCTGAAGCAGAAAACAAAGCCACTCTCCCTCGCGTGCCGGTTTGTCGTAACTTGCATCTCATCCTTTTCCTCAACCGGGGCTACGACAAAGGCCATCTTCGCTTTATTCTCTCTTTTCTACCATTGCCTTCTCTCGGCCCTGCCGTTGCACCCAGATGACGGATTTCCCGCGTCTGGCTACATAGACGTTGCCAGGCCTTTTTCATCATGGATAGATGGAAACGTCTGGTAGGCGGACTACAGGAATGCTGTTTTCAAGAAGCCGAGGCGAGGATTGGACTGGAACGTGGCGGCCGCAAGCTGCGCAATGGCGTTGTCCCCTTCGATGTTGAGGTCAACGGCTATACCACCTTTTCATCATGGAAGCTGCCGCCACCAAACGCCTAGTTGAGAATCGACGAGAGAGAGACGTGGAAGGTCGTATCATCCAGCCACAACATCTTCTAGATATCCTGCCGTGGCTTTTCTCCGTGTAGTGCAGCATCCTATCAACCACAGTACCACTCCACATTTTCCACGCCGAGGGCACAAAAATGGACACTGGAGACGTTTGCTCGGGGTTATTCTTGTAGGTGTAAAGGCTGCCGTGGTGATCGTAAACCCCCTTAGAATCGGTCTCCGAACTCCCAGATGATTCCTCCGGCAGTACAGACTTGCAAGAATTTCACCTACACCCACGAACCAGCGAACCGAACTAGTTCGTCCGGTCAAGACAGCCGGGGTCCCACGCGCCTCCGTCACTCGCGTCCCCTCCAACCCACATTTTACACGGGCCCAGAGACAAGAAGGAGAAAGATTAGGCAGGTGGCGGTTACACTGGGACGGGTCGCCGCAGAGACATGCACGGTTCCTCCCCCTTCCTATCCCGGCCAACCCCCCTTTCCCTTTCCTCGTTCGCAGTTCCTAGGGTTGTCTATGCAGGCAATATACCTAAGCAGGCTGTCTAATGTCGTGGTCATTGACGCCGCATACGTGTGGCACAAGATACCTCTGCAATGGCAGAGTCCCGGGAGGCTCTGGGTCAAGCGACACTAGGCAGGAAGAAACGAATATCACGAAGAGGATCAGACGTATGAGAGTCATGTACAGAACAAAGAGGCTCCCCGCAGAAAATGTCTCCCCGTTGAGACTCCCTCCCGCTTCCGCCCTCCCCCCCCCCTTTCCTGAAACCATGGCGGTACATCCTCCATCTCATGGTGGCGAACGGGGCCGTGTCACAACGGCAACACAGGGCAATAACTGAGCGGCTACAAGCGAGCGTCTAAGACATTCCGCGGTACTATTTACGAGGTTTTCGTCCTAGCACAACGAAGCCATGTACTCCAACTCCGGGTTCCACACTGGATTTTAGAAACCAGCGGGATATGGAGCCGAATGGCGGGAAAGGGGGCTACACGCTGAGATCTTCTCTGACGGTGGTGGGACTCCCTGACGGGTGTGGTGTCTTGTTTGACGAGACGCCCGGTGCACGGCTTGTTCCTCCTCTGGCTATGGCGTTCCCATCATGTGAGGGGGCCTGGTCGGACCGGGAGTAGGACACGCAGGTTCCGCGCCCTGGCTTGACCGGGAGGGTAACACACAAGGCCGGTCTATAGCGAAAGCGCGGGCCATCATGTCCCCGTGTGTAACCAACGGCTCTAAACCCGTCAAAATTTCTACGAACAGGGGCTCATGTTCTTTCTTCCTTCGAGTAGACCACCCCGCCGGAAGCGTATCTTGACGTATCGCCTGCCGTCCCTTCTCCCCGGTACCCTATTCTCAAAATGGGACTAGTCTCAGGACTATTCGCTTCTTGATTGTGATTTTGGAGGGCAGGGCACGTGCTGGGGGCTCTATACTTTGGGTATAGCTCTGGCGTAACAGTGTCGGGAGGACACAGGGGCTATGCCATGGCTAGAGGGGCTTGTCTCTCACCCGTCCCCGGTTTGTCTCAAGCGGCGGGGGGGAAGGGGGGCGGGGCAGATCCAACGCGGATGAGGGTTCGGTATAAGCATTCCCAACCCACCATTTCTACTTATTTCCCCCTAAGCCCCCAGTTTGTGGCATTGTTCCCCAGGAGGCCCTTTGGACGACTGGCTCCACGCCACACTTTGTCCTTGTATAATCAAGGGCAAGAAAGTTTGTTCCAAGCAGGAACTGCAAGCCCAGCACATTTCTTGGTTCATGTGCTTCCTGTCACAATCTCGAGCTTGCGCCACTGTAGACGCCTACGACTCAACCCAGGACATGACAGCCATCTCCCAGGTTATCTTGGGATGTGCTCGAAAATAACCCTCTCATGACGGCAGCTCCGTCTGTACCAGGAATCCACTGCTCCACAGTCCTCGATTTTAACCCTGGACCTCCTTATGGACGGCACTGGAGCTCTGACCTTCCGTGAACTCCATAGGCCTCATCTCTTTACCTGGATGCTCTGGTCACATCTGCCCACCGGATGACTCCACCTCTCTCTCTCTCTCCTTCACAACATCTGCCCCAGTGCTTTCACCAAGGGAGCTCTCTTGGTGCATATCCCAAGGAATCCTGAGCCCTCTTTTCTATCGCTTTGCCTTCCAAGGATAACTCGAGACTTGCTTGACATATCCTCCCATCCTACTGGCATAAGCGATGATGATGCGCCCCCATTCCGCCCCCGGCGTGGGTTGGCCGCGACGAAGCTACTTCCGGCAACCCAACGCGGAGGTGGCCAACGCCTTAGGTGATGATCCTAGGAGCCCCCTCACGCAGCCCAACGCTCTGGAGCCCGGTAGAGCCCATCGCCTTTCGAAGCCGCGTCGAGTCCTCATTATCGCGTGGTAAGACAATCCCAGTGAAATCGCCTAGCTCAGCTGACCTGCTGACTTGAACAGCATCTTGATAGGGTTCTTTTTCTCGTGTCTCGACGCCGCGGTTGTGGTGACGTCTATGGTCTCCATCTCCAAGGACTTGAAAGAGTTCGCCAATATCCATTGGGTTATCCTCGCGTATCTTCTCTCGTACATGGGTAAGATGCAACCCCAAAGTCCCATGTAGTGTTGTGGGAAAAGCTAATTCGGCAAAAGGATTCTCGGTTTTCCTTTCTCGAATCAGTGACGTCTACGGTAGACGTGACGTCCTCCTCGTCTCGTGGCTCATGTTTCTCAGCTTTTCCCTTGCGTGCGCTAGAGCGGGGACCATGCTCCAACTGTAAGTCCCAGAGGTTCTAGAGTTCCCCATGAACTTGTCTTTAACGCTCCGTAGGATTGTGTCCCGAGCGTTCCAGGGAATAGGCGGTTCAGGTCTCTACAGCCTCGCGCAGATAACCCTCACCGAGTATGGTCCTGTCAACAAACCGAGCCTCATCGGGGCTATGATTGGAAGCATCTTATCCATATCTCTTGTCCTTGGTCCCATTCTTGGCGGTGTCATCTCTGAGTTATCCACCTGGAGGTGGGTATTTGATATGAAGTAGGCCCTCTCTCCGAAGCACCTACGTATCATCGAGCTAACATCAAGTAGCATTCCCTTCAGCGCGGCTACCATGGTGGTCATGGCAATTGCCTGGCCCGCTCAAGGAGACAGCGCAGGTCCCACCAGAACGCGATATTCTATGGATTCAGTAAGGAAGATCGACTTCCTCGGAAGCGCCACTCTGCTCTGTGCCTGCTGCCTATTGATCGTCGGGCTCCAGCAAGCCGGCGCTGCGCGATATCTCTGGAGTGATGCCGTGATCGTCACAGTTTTGGCACTCTCTGCCATGAGCGCCATCGTGTTCATCATATGGCAAGTCCTCTTGAACAACGGCGCCTTCCGAGCCATCAAGCCTATATTCCCCGTCAATTTGCTTAAGAACAGAGTCTTCACGGCCACGATGGTGTAAGGTCCACCCCCCTCCTCTTTCCCTCGCCTCGTCTCCACATGGGCTAAGAAGAGGACGCAATAGAGTCACACTCCTCACCGGATTCATCTACCTCGGCCTGATGGTCATCATCCCTGAGCGATTCCAAATAGTTCACAACGACAACGCCCTCACAGCCGGCCTCAAGCTTCTCCCCCTCCTCGGCTCATGCGCCATTGCCTCCTTCGCCGCCGGCGCCGCCTCGCGCAAGCGCAACAACACCTCCACCATCCTCGTCATTTCTTCGGCATTACAGCTTCTGGGGGTTGGCCTCATGACGATGCTGGACAAGCCGAGTTCTTCCAACGCAGAGCTTTATGGTTTCCAGGCTATCGTGGGTTTCGGCATTGGACTTTGTTTTAGCGCGGCGACGACGGCTGTCTCGTTGCAGGTGTCCAAGGAGGACCTCGCAACGGCTCATGGCGTTATCTCCCAGGCACGACTTCTCGGTGGATGCCTAGGCATCTCGATCTGCACCGTCATATTTAACTACCACAGTGATGACTCTCTCAGGGGCCATATAAGCAACGAAAACCTCGACAAAATCCGCCTCAACCCAATCGCCATCACCCACCTTCCCCCGCAAGACCAACATCTAATCAAGCAGGTCTACGCAAAGGCCTTCACTGAGGAGATCAAGGTCATGCTCTATATGTCAGGCGCCATGTTCCTCACCGCCCTCCTCACGCTCGAGCGCAACCCCCCCGAGATGGCCAGACTGGCGCGTCACCAGATGCAGCGGCGCGGACCGGCGGAGGACCCGGAGGACAAGCAGTCACCGGGCCGCGCCAGCCATAGTAGCACGGGGACCGAGCTGAGCGACCTGCAACCGATTGTGTTTACGCGGTTCGTGAGGCCTGCTGTTTTGAGGGACGGGTTGCCCATTTGAGAGGGGGTCATTTTTTCGACAGAATAACGAGGCGGACACCCGATTTGAGGAGTCTTGCTGCAGCTTCGGAGGCGCTTGGTCAGGAGAGCTGCGCACCGCGATAAGAAGACGGCGTTCAGATAGGGCTGGGCGGCGGATTTCTGCTTTCAGCTTTCTTTCATCAGGGTAGTGTGCACCTCTCTAGTCCGTTGCAGGTAAGGGTATTGCAGTTGACTTAAATTTGGCGTTGGGAGAGGACTAGGCCGTTGCATTGTCGTCGGAATCACAAAGGCTTGGAGCGAGTCAGGGGGTAGATATGGAACGCTGAAGCGGAATACGGATGAGTCCGAGAAAACGCAGCATCGGACAATGACGCTTGCAATGAACGTCCCGTTGGTAATTCTCTAAACAGCGAGATATTAACAGAGCACCCGAGGTTCGCTCCGGGGCGTACCGTATTTTTCAAGAATCCTTGTCAGCGTCGAGAGGCCGTTCGAAAGTGAGCCCTGTCCGGTCATTGGCCCTGGCTCCATGATCGTCGTCTCTGGACTCCCTTTCACTCGGTACCAGAAGTGCAATCGCGTAACCAGTCAAAGCAGCCCATGCCATCTTCTCCAACTTGGAAATCATCTCATTTCATGTCTCTAGTAATACCACCACAACCTCTATTTCCCTGCTCCCTATCCCTTCCCTTCTTTCCATTCCTCTGCTTAGCCCCACCTACAACCATCAAGAATCAAAGTAGTATCTTAAAAAAAGAAAGGGAAAATACACGCCTGGTATAATGATAAAAGACCTAGCCAGTTAGGCAAACAGACCCCCCCGCCCCCGTTTTGCGAAAACAAGAAGAAAAAAAAAGATATCCTTGAAGGGGGGTCAGGCCGATCCAAAAGTAAACTCCAAAGTTCCATGCTGATACCGACATAATAAATAGAAGCAGGAAGAGGCTCAAGAAAAGGTGCGAAGAGAATATGAAGTGAAAAAGAAAGAAATGGAAAGGGTAATGAACGCATGTAGAAACAACCACAACTTCCCAGCTCCCCCTTCCTTTCCGTACTCATACAATTCGTGTCAACCTCAACGTCAACGACGTAGATATAATGCTCCCTAGGCGACGAAGAGGCCCGGACCTTCACTGCTTACCCCCAAGCCCCTGTGCAATCACCTCGATCTTCTCGAGCAGCTCCACCATGCGATACGGCTTCACCAGCACGTCGTCACAGCCGGCCCCCAGCGCCGAAACAACCTGCTCCCTCCGCGCGTGCGCGCTCACCGCAATGATAGGGATCCTGCCGCCCGCCGCGGCAAAGACGGTGCCGCCCGCCTCCAGCTCGCGAATCTTCCGCGCGCACGTGAGCCCGTCCTGCACCGGCATCTCCACATCCATGAGCACGAGGTCAAATGGCACGGGCCGCTTCTCGGGGCCCGCCACGTCACCCGACTCCCTGGCAAGCCGCGATGACTGGAGCTTCTCGAGCGCCTCGAAGCCATCATTCGCTACGTCGACTCGGAACCCCTTGTGTAGCAGCCCGCGCTGGGCTACTTGTTGGTTGATGACGTTGTCCTCGACGACTAGTATGCCGTCGAGCTTGCTGGAGGCGTTCGTGGGAATACGCGGCTCGCTGGTACGGGAGGCAAACGTCGGCGCGCTTGCGCGCTTGCTGGGCGTACGGTGGATCATCTCCCTAGCAGGGCCGTTCCGTCCCATGTCCATGATGGCCGCGTCCCTCGGCGAAACTGCTAGCGCCGTTTCCTTCACCGCCTCCTCGCTCGGTAGATAGGCCTCAATGAAGAAGACGAACGTCGATCCGCACCTCGGCGCGCTGGACACGCCAATCGCGCCGTTCTGCAGCTCCGTCAACCGCCGCGAAATGAACAACCCTAGACCCGACCCGCCGTGCTTGACGTGCGTGAACGAGCTCGCCTGCTGGAACCTGTTGAAGAGGTGGCGCATCTCCTCCGCCGAGAGCCCGCGGCCCGAGTCCTTGACCTCAAACGTCAGGTACACCGGGTTCTTGCGCCCAACTAGCGCTGGCTGCGGATTCTCAGGCTCGTCTGACGACGGGGGCATGAACCGGACGCACGACGTCTCATCCGTTGGCCGCGTCTTGGATGCCTTGATGTAGACTGACACGTTGCGGACAGGCCTATTCTTGGTAAACTTGAGCGCGTTTGTGAGCAGGTTGATCAAGACTTGTTTCGCCCGCGACGGATCAAAGTCGAAATACTCATGCCCCATGCTCGTGAAGGACTCGTCCACCGTCATCGTAAGGTCGACTTGTATTCGCTTTGCCTCGACCTCGAACATCTTTAGTGCATTTCGGACCATTACCACCGGGTCCACCGTGCACGGCGTGACAGCTACCAGCTTCGAGTCGAGCTTCGATACGGTGAGGAGATCGTCAATGATTCGTTTCTGGTGCTGCGCGCAGGCGATGATCGTCTCAGCGTTATCGATACACTCGTCGATGATTCGACTCGACTCCCCGCGGTTGTCTTCTGTTTCTGCGGATCCATCCGGTTGAGGATATGAATCCGGCGGTACGCCCGCCGAACCCTCGGTTGCCACTCTCGTCTTCTTCTCCTGGACCGCTGACAATGCCGATGCAATCGCATCAGCACAGTGGGTGATGGCACCCAGCGGGTTCCGCATCTCATGTGACGTCATGTCCATGAAGTTCTCCTGCTGCCGCTTGGACTCAAGCGCCTCCTCTTTCCTCCTCCGTTCGCTTTCAACCTGCCACTTCTGTGATGACACGTCACTGAAGCATCCATGGATGGAGTGTATACTCCCATCCGGAGACTGGAGCGGCATAAACGTGGCGAGTACCCATCGGGGAGCTTTATCATGGCTCCCTAGGCTGCCCGGCGTGGAACAGAACGTATTCAGCCGCATCTCGACGGTTTGCGGCATGCCGTCTTTAATAAGACGGTCGAGGCTCTCTTGGAGCGCCGGCTTGCCATCCTCCGGAACACAGACATCCCAGGGCCTGATGTCCGTCAAGTCGAGATCGTCTACTTTGGGAATGCCACAAAGCTCGAAGAACGTCTTGTTGGCGACTAAAAGTCGCCCGTTCAGGTCGGTCTCTGATATTCCCACTGTCACGAGGTCCGTCATTCGTTGGAGTTTCTCCGGCTCTGCCGCCTTGGAACCGATACTATCGTGTATGCTATTGCTGTCCGGTAGGAGTGGCGACGGTGGGACAGTCGGTATGGTCTCGGAGGGTCTCAGCACGTCGATGGATCCGTTAGGGAGGTGATGTTGCGGCTTGTCCAGGTCAAGTTTCAGTTTCGTGGGAGTCGGAGGCAGGGGGAGTCGGTCGGGTGACAACTGTATGGAGTCATCGTGCTCTGATGACCTCCCGTTGGCGATCGTGATGTCGTCTGGGACACTGCTCTCAAGGAGAATTGCCGACGCCAGGTAGGCCGACAGTTTCTTGTTCATGAGCGACACGTATCGCTTGTAACTCGTGTCAAATGGCCGCCGAGAATTGAGGCCTAACAGGAGGAGACCCAGCGGATCGTTCCTCTTCGTGGGCTGTATGGGACAGATAACAGCGGTAGTACACTGATCACCAAACCCACGCGATTCTATCCCGTCCATGAACTGGGTGGGCAAAGTTCCGTCCGAGGTCTGAAGAAAGACCACTTCCCGGCTGTCGAAAGCCTGCTTAAATCTCGGGCTGAGCCCGTCCCCTGAATCTGAAAGGTTGAAAGTGTTGGGAACCAACGGATGACCCGCAGGGACATCCAGAGCTCCCTCTAGACGACAATTCTTCGCAGCCGACGGGGATGGGAGCAGGCTGCTCTCCGAGATGGTGGGGTGGCGACATTCGACTGAATACAGGGCAGCCAGAGGCACGTCGTGTGGAGAGCCGTGTGATTTCAACCCTTCCAGGACGGCTTGCCAGTAGGACTTGACATCCTGGGCTTCCAGCAAGGCATCGCTCAAGTCGAAAAGCATGTTCATCCGCCGTTCCCAAAGCCGAGATCCTGTTACGTCCTGGAGCGAGTGCATGAAGGCCACGCGTTCCTCTGCGTCGAAAATTGGCATGATGGACGAGTTAACATGCGCCTCAGTTAGATACCCATCGCTGTCGCGTATGAAGATCGCAGCTTCGCCTTGAACGGTCGTCAACTCGTTTCGTTGGGTGAACAGCTCCAGTGGAGACTGGACACTTCCTTGCGCATCCGGCTCCGGCCTGGGCGCGGGCTTTCCGAGGATATGGGGATGCTGGGACCCGCATAGTTTGCTGAAGGCGTGATTATATATTACAACACGATCCTCACCCCAGTAGATAGCAATGGGATGCGAATCGGTCATGATCTGGTAAAACAGCTCACGAAGACGGGAAGGCCAGGCATCCTCACGGCCGATTGGAGTCGCAGCCCAATCGAGGCCACTGACAACATCAAGGAATGCGAGTTGATCCTGGTCAAGGTAATAATTGAGCGTGGGCAGGTCATTGTTAGCGGCCGGTTTTGGCTGAGAGGGGTCGGCGGGAGTTGAAGATGGGGCCTCGGTGGTGTTAATCGGTGATGCCGCTAACGAAGATGCAGGACGGTCGGCGGTAGAAAGTGAAGGTGGAGGTGAAGGCGCGTCAGGTTCGCGGGTCGAAACAGGCGCAGTCTGGAGCATTTTGGGAGGGCGTACCGACGCGGGTGGTTCGTCATTTGCCCCGACGACCACCCACAACCCACGGATGATGGACTTGGTCCAGAGAAGGTTGAGGTGCCAGAATGAAGACTTCTTGTGGTAGTCGTCGTCGGTCTGACCTCCTGCCGGTGAAGGATGTGTGGGGGCTACTATCCAATGCCAGAACCGCTGGTGTTCCTCCGCGTGGGAGAAGAGTGAATGAAGGAGCTGAGGGTAAGAAGTCAGGGACGGATTGGAGTAGGCGATCGTAGGCGCGGCGGGCTCGTCGGTCGACGTCGAAGTCGAAGTCGGGGTTGGGCTCGGGATAGTTGTCGCGGAATCGACGGCGACGACAAAGGTTGGCCGGGGGTCAGACTCGAGTAGATCGACGAGCCCGACTTGGTGTAGTTGATGCGCCATAGAATGGCGGTTGGGGTGGCGTTTGATATTAGGGATATATCCCAGCAGCAAGGAACGAGCTCTCACTGCGGGATCCCCAAACGCCAAAGCACGAGATAGAAAATGCGTTAACGGCCTTTTTTTTTTTTAAGACCACAGGTCGAGGGCAGGGAAAGACGTCAGATCCGTCATGCTGGGGCCGCGGGGAGAAGGGCACCTCGGCGTCGGTATTGGTCGCTTGTCGCGCTGGTGGTGGTGGTGGTGACGACGTGTTTGGAGTAAGGAGGACAGCAGCCTCAGCGGGTGATGCGATGGTTCTGGCCCGAAGAGTGCAGGTGGGTGGGCTTGAAACTACCAGTTCCTAGTCGACGATGGCCAAAGTGAGTTGTGGGGGGTTGGAGGCGTCCCAACTAGGGAATGTATAGAGACAATTTTGGGAGGATCCAGTCCAGAAACGGTCAGTGCCAGAGAAGGTCAAGCGTAACGGTACGCGGGACGGAAAGCGCGGAGAGTAAAATGAGGGAACGCGCTAAGATGGTGCCGGGACGCTGGGAGGCGTTCAGAGGACAAGGGGCCGGGGAGGTGCAAGGTGCAAGAGGGGAAAAGAAGAGAGGCGGTATGCTCCGGAGCTGCCGCGGCCGAAGATTTGCTAACGATCTCCAGACGCTAAATCGGTACATGACGAGCGCGAGCGAAGAATGCATGGAAGGAGTTTAATATTGGACTTCGTTAGCTTCTCCACCTAGGCCGATACTTCATCAATGACACCCTCCTCGCAGGAGAAATGGGTACCTAATACAGCACCGAGTGGCTCTCCAAGGGTTCGCTCCAAGATGTGCCCCATAATTATGGCGTAAGAAAGGTCGTGCAAGCTCCAAAGGAGAGATGAACTTTTGCTTTTCACATCTGTCGGCACAGACCAACAAGCATGAGGCGATAGTAATTTGAGAACTGCTGTTACTTGTATTGGGTAATTACATTTTATCCTGTACTGCAACGGGGAAGCTGCCGGGGAGAGGGAGGCGAAAGGAACAATACAAATCGGGTCGAGGGTGACGGGGGAGCGGGAAGGGGCGGGGGCGGCTTCCTTCCAAGGTTTGTTGTTGCTTCTGTCAGAGACGCTCCTTCCCCACACCGCAAACCAGTTCCCACTTGACCAAGTGATTTACCAGGTACATGAGAGGGGACATCGTGCCGGTACAAGGAAGCAGGGAAGGTGTTGCCGCTTGGTCTTGGCGAGCCTGGCTGCCCAAGGGAAAGCCGTCTCCTTGTTCCACGTTGAGGGGAAGGTGCAAACCATGAGCGCACCGGGTTGCGTTCTCTAGCATGCTTGTGTAGCCTACCCGCTTCTTCATTTCGTTATTCTCTGACCTCACCTTTACCGGTCTACTTCGCGGATTCATTTGCCCGTGGACTATCGCCTGCACGCACGTCTCAGTGTCTCTCAGTCCCGTACATCAGGGACGTCTCCTTTGACACGCAGCCCGAGCCCCCGCTCTCGGAACCGACTCAAAACATCAAGGATCGTCCGGCGGGGCAGAACCCAGGGGAGAGGACGGGGGCTCGCAGGTGGTGTGGGCCGCGTCGATGCCCTATTTATCCAAGGCCAGCGGCATTGCGGAACTTTGGGGGGTCCTTGGGGACGAAGGTTCGGCGTGTGTGCGTGTTGGAAAATTTCCCAGTGCCATCCAAGCCCGGCCCCTTGCTGCGACCCCAATTTGGCACCTATGACGCCCGTGCCAAGCTCTTATTGGTTAGATTGACTGGGGTTCCGGCCATGGCAGGAGCGCTGTGACGTAATTCAACAGGGGGACTGGCCCGAATGTACCTTATACAATGCCAAGGATGACCGGGGTCTGTTGTACCACGTCAAACCTCCGTTTTGTGATGAGCGTTTTCAGGATGGTGACGTTGGTATCGTTTTCGCTGCGCGAAACCTGAACAAGAGCATCGAGCAACCGGCGGCGCCTTCCTGTTGGAGATTATTAGAAATATCACAGGTAAGAACGAAACTGTCTAATTGGCAAGACTAGGCAGGCGTCTGAGCCGACAAATGTCGGAAGAGAGAAGAACGAAGCTCTCACCGCACATTTGGACAGGCTGGCGGAAATCGCTATCATCTATCATCTACAGATCTCGTCCCAATCTAGTCGCATGCCTGTCCGCACCAACGTATATCCGTCTTGAACCCCTCCTGTGAAGACACGTTGCCGCCTTCCACACGTCCTCCCAACAGCGCAATCCACTCGGCTGAGAGCAAGCATACGATAGGATGGAAGTGGGGAGACGGGTTGTTGCGGGACCCAAATATGAAGGCCACGGAGATGATAATCGTCGAAAGCCTAGCCCAATTAGGGTGGCCAGCGAACACGGTGGACCTGGGAGCATTGTGTCCGCAACTTCGGCGCGGACAATTGGAGCCCACGGGGCCGAAGCTGACGATCGCCGTCCCGATTAGCTCCGGATCAGACTGAAAAATTCCCCGGCGGGAAGGTTCTCCCTCGGCTTGGTTGGTGGAAGCCCAGGGCCCATCATCGATCACCTTTTGGTCTTTTTTTTTTTTTTTTTTTTTCGCTTTCGACATACGAGGTGGGGCTCACCGTTTTACCGGGCCTCGTGAGATGTGGGGGCAAGCACCAGCAACGACGTTTGGCGCCACGACAGATGCGAGCACCGCCAACCGTGAGATTCCGTCTGACACCCGATCACCACTTTGCACATGGCAAGCCGCTGTCGACGAGAGGTAGTCACTTCTTCGAGTACTTGTGTGTCAATACACGGACGTGTACCATGTCACAAATGCGCCTGTTAACCTTCCATGTGGGTGGAATTCCGAGATATGGCTTGACTCGCGCCTTAGCCGTGCCTCAAGCCGGCATGAAATTTCCATATAATCCCTGCGGCGCCATCCGATCAATGATGCCATCAGCCCGAACAGCGACGCCTCGGCACCAACCCACCGACAACACACATGGAGCCATGGGCGTGGCTAGTGCCCCGATGCCTCTTCTGTCGATACCAGAAGTACTTGACAGGATGCGCCCCTTTGCCACCTGCACGCCGCCGTGCCACCCCACTCTGCTGCGAACATGTTCCATCCCACGCGGCTGAAGGTCAAGGCTGATGCTGGTGTCTTTGAGCTTGCGTTTTCTATGTAACACCAGACTCCAAGGCGAAGCATGAGTCCGGAACTACAGAGCAGCGTGCGTCAGTCAAGAACCAGAGTCCTGCTACCCCCGCATGCGACTTGCGCATGTTTGAAAGCTTATCTTATAACCATGTTTCAGAGGCATCGTTGTAGAATTGTTAGGGGCTCGTTGCGGCTTCGGCTTCTCTCGATGGAGCGTAGGGCCCCACGGAGGCGTTGCCAAGGGTGACCATCTCACAGATCGATATTCCAATACAGGCGCTATTGGCGGCATCGCGCCTGATTTCGCTCTGCCACTCGAGAGGCGAAATGTACACGGCAACTCACAGCAACATTAGAGGACTCGAGCGGTTTGTTGGATATGCAGGGTCCGACCCATTAGCGAACTGTTCCGGATGCGAGGACCATTAACCGTTGTTACCATTCGATTTCGAATCCAGGGCTTTCCTACTGAAATTCCCAGGATCACCTTTCCAGCGGGCGTTCTCTCATGGCACCAAAAAAGGAACGTTGACGAAAGGTGGGGTTCCCCTCCCTCCCAAACAAAAAAAAGAAAAAAAAGTGAGGCGGCGGGAAGAAACGCCATGCAGCGGGACGACGTCACCTCCGACCATTCGGTCGGGCCAGGGAAAAAATTAACAACGCGACAGGTACCGAGTCTGCATGCCCCGTACCCACGGCTGCAAGTACCAGGAAGGACCTGGAGCAGACGTGGCAATGCCATGCCTGCCAAGGGGATTTCTGCATCCTTCGATTTTACCAACCATGGAAGTACTAGTACTGACGTTAAGTCGGTATTGTCGGATTGTTGCTAGCCTTGCCTTTTGCGGTTTAAGGTACCAACACACGGGTCGTGTGAGAGGGAGAGTAAACAAGTGGGGGAAACCCCTATTTATCTCCAAGGGGCCACAAGTCTTCCGCCGGCGAGTGGGGGCATCGGGGCCTCTGGCGGCCGGCTGGATGAGAGTCGTCGTCTAAAAAAACCGCGCAACTTCGTCACCCGCTGCTGATCGTTCGGCGCTAAATGGCCGCCCGAAGGGGAGGAGAACCTCGGGTCTGTGGAGCGGCGCACATTCATGCTAGGCTCGTATTCAGAGGGGGCAATCAAACGAGCAGAGTAATTGGGCTATCATTTGCCGGAGCGGCGCTCTTTTGGGTTTAATACCCGCCTGAGGCCACTGTTGGCTATTCGAACGGTGCAACGCTCTTTTGTCTCAACTGGATTCTCCAGCGCCCGCGGAAAGGGATCTGCACATGGATCTTGTTGCGATTGGGCTGCAAGACGACGTGGGGTCCCCATATCGTGGAGTCACTGTTTCCTGTTCGTCACATCCCGCGCTTGTGGTGGCAGGGATGGCGATGCTTCGCACCACTTGTGACGAGGAACTCTCCCTGTCGCATGAGCCCTTCCACCCGAGGTGTTCAGATCCAGCCATTTCGATACTGTATCGTCTATTCATTTGCGTCTTGTAGATCGTCGCCCACCGCTGCTCACCGCCCGCTGCCTCGACGCTTATCGCCCACATCCGTCCACCGGCCATTCCCGTCCCGCGTGCACGATGCTACAATCGCGACACCCCGCCCCCAACATGCCACTCCCACCACATCAGCGAGCCGCAAAGCCGCTCATGTACATCCCCCACGCGACACCGGCCAAACCTCCCACCAAATTCCTCGTGCCCACATCCTTCACGAAGGCAAAGTTCACGAGGCTCACGAGCGGCCAGAATGACCAGCCGGACGTGAGAATGGGCCAGAAGTCGGCGGCCGACTGCGAGACGACCTTGTCCCAGTCGACCCGCGCGGTGTCGAAGGCGCGGCCGCTGCGCAGGAAGTCGAGGCTGCGGCCGGCGAGGCGGAGGTCCAGGAGGTCCGCCTCGGACTGGAGCGGAGTCATGGCCTGGGCGAGGGAATTGATTGCGAGGGCGAATAGGAGGGTGTTGAGAGCGGCGGCGACTGTCTGGTCGAGGAGGGCCTTGATGAGGGTGTTGCGGAGGTTGAGGCGTGGGGTGGCGGCCGGCTTGCCCTTTCTGGGGGGCTCTTGAGGGGCTGTTGCTGGGAAGGTCTGCTCGAGGTATTCTTGCCTGTGGTCTGGTGAGTACGATGTTGTAGAGCGGGTTTTAGAGGTAAGTTAGGCGACGTACCACACGAAGTTGGGTGGCGTGGTGATGAGGGCGAGCACGACGAACTGCAATACGGGCACCCAGTCTATGTAGATCCGGATCTAGACGCGAAGGTAGGTCAGCAAGTGTCCCAATAACATCCCCGGTGTATGAGCTGCTCTGTATCTAGCATTTGGGCACCGGGGCGGAAGGTAGGAGCCTCGTTAGGAACGATATCCATACGTCTAGCCTGTATGACCTGAAGAACTGGGCTAGGAAGTTCGCGATGCCGCCCAGCACCGCCGACTGCAGCGTCGCCTTGACGATTGGCGACAACGCCATGGTTTCTTGGTTCTAGTTGCTGTTTCGGTCGGTTTTGGGCCGTGAACTTCTCTTTAGTCGGAGTGAGGGCTGAGGAGGATATATATGGCCAGGTACGCAGGAACGCGGGTGCTGCAATGTGGAATGGAGACGCGATGTCGGCGCTAATGGCCCGTGCTACGCCTGGAGTATTCAAGCTCGCGTAGAATGGCGGGATAAGAGCACTTTGGCTTTGAGAATGTTCAAAAACAAAGCGAGACCAGGCGAAGCCCAAGATTCTACATGGACGCGTGGTGGTTCACCTGCTGGCTTCCACGTAAACAAAACGGGCGGAGAAATGAGCAGTGAACGGTAGCATTGAGCTTGGCCCGACATACCCCGCCTAAAACATAAAAAAAAATCTGGAATACGCCTTGGAGGCCAATTATGCCTAAATGCTGCTTTTCGGCCCCGCGTGTTCCAGTGATAACAGCGCTTTTTTCTGGCTCGAGGCACAGAGATTTGTACGTGGCTCTCTGGCTTGCCCTATTACTTGCCTCAACTCTTACCTTGACGCCCGACCAATGTTTCCAAGTCAATGGATTCTAAAAAAAAATAAAGAGGATCCCGCTACGATCTAGAGGATTAGTCGATTGGCCTGACAAGCAGAAAGTAGGTGGTGGGGAGGGGACTCCCGCAGGAAGCCATATCGGACAGCCGAGTCCCCACTGTCGGTGCTATTCCAGGAACCGTGGCGGTTGGTTATGCCTGTCCACACCCACGGGCTCCAGTGCCTCTCACGCCGTACCCTTCTAGGGATTTGCATGCTAGCCGGCACCTACGTCGCTGCCTACCCGCTGGCTTTTGCCTACTGGCCGGCTCTTGCTTGAGGTGCTGACAGCTTCAAACCCTGTCGGCCCCTGCGCCTCGCCATCCGAATTAGGGTCTAACGGTGATATGCTAGCACGAGGCGCCTTCAGGCCTTCGCCTTGGAACAAGGCAACCCGGTCCGTGAAGAGACATGTGTGTTGAATGAGTGGAAGAAGAGAGGGGATTTGCCGTTGCTTTGAAAGTGGTGCCATGAGAGATTGGAACTAGAGCCCGAAGACATCAGACAGCTTTAATACAATGATACCGAGTTTACTCCATCGGGAGCAGACGGGCTGGAAGCCATTCCTCCGGAGCCCTTATCGCCTCCATACTACAACCGCCGCTGTTGCAGCCCCCCGCGCCCCGTTCACTCTTCGGCCCCGCTCCGGAGGCAACCCGATTACCTCCAAGTTCGACGCCTGGGAGGGAGAATCACTCGCTGCCGAGGGGGCCGAACCAGCAAACGCGAGCCCTGCTGCCCCAATCACCACCTCTGCAACACTCAGATCTGCTAGGTCGGCATCGCCGTGCAGATGCGTTCCGTAAAGGCCACCCCAACACCGGTGACGACGGTGGAATCAATAACCTTAAGGAAGCGTTTCTGCCGTCGACGTCAAGCTTCTGGTCGAGATGCTCTCCACCCTAGGCGAGAGCTCTAACTCCATCAAGCTCGACTGGGCCACCATTTCAGAGAGACTTGATCTTCCATCCGCCAGCGCGACGTATCTCCATCACGCCGTGTTCCCGCCATTACTTCTTCCGCTGCCACTGGTTCTGCTCTTATTCTTGCTGACCCCTGAGATTTTTTATGCCGCGCCAAACGCGCTGGGTTGACTTCTCAAGAGCTCCAATCTCAAAAGTGAGTGACATTACCGGCGGAAGGCGCAGTCGCGGCCCGAAAAGAGGTGCTGATAGCGGCACTAATATAGGCCGGCGCTGGACCGGGCAGACCGGGACGAGGGTGGGGCGCCGAAGAGCGGCTGCGGCCAAGGAGGCCAGGGGTCTTCCGCCGCCAAAGGCCCTTGGCGCGAGGTCGAAGCCACAGGGCGTGTCGACGAGGGCCCGTGGAAAGAGGCCTTCTAAGACGGAACCGCCCTTCTTTCTTCTTGGTTTTACGCAAAATACCATTTTTTTTTCCAGGATAGGTACCTGTCATCAGTGACGGGGTTAACCTGGGAATATGAGTTTATGCGCGGCGCTTGTTACTGTTGCCGACGGCGTAAAATATCGCGCTTGCTTGCTTGCCCGGCTCGCTGGCTTGGTGTATACTTGGACTCGAAGCCGACCCCATGGCGAAGGCTATGATGGACAGGCGATGTGGTTCTTGAAAGAAGGTGCGCTCCGTTTTGGTCTTACGGTAAAAAGCGAAAGCAAGGATGCCGCGGGGAGCTTACACATGGCTCTGCAGTTGAATTAACTTCATTCAAGAGGGTCAGTTATGCCGACTCGACTTTTCCCGGTAGAAATGAAATGAACGCCCGAGACTCTGATCTTACAACTGCTAGCCAGCTGATTCAGCGTTGGAAGTGATTGCCGCTATCTATTAATCCACCGTATACTCCTAGACTCTCGTACAAACTCCGTCCCCTCCCACATTGCCTATAGTTCCTCACTCCCCATGACCCATACCGCCTCCCCCCACCATTCCCCCAATATGCAGCCCATCACGCCTTGGTCAAGATCCACATCAGGACAAGCTGCACGATGTACGAGTACCCAAACAGGAACTGCGTCCGCTGGCTCCTCTTGGCCCTTGAGTCCGTCGCCATCGGCCCGCCCGCGCCGCCCGAGCTCTCGGGGAGCAGCACATACTTGAGCGAGCGCATGAGGAAGAGCGAGTTGGCGAGGAAGGTGTAGGCGAAGACGACCCAGCCGACCCAGCCGCCCGTGCCGGTGCCGCGGTTGACCAGCTCGGCGAGGATGACGGTGGCGATCATGCCCACGAACTTGTAGCCCGAGTAGGCGATGAGATCGAGGAGCTGCGACTGGTTGGAGATGCCGAGGAGATAGCAGCCGAGCTTGAGGACGAGAATCTCGACGATGACTACCACAAGGGACGAGGAGGCTGTCTTGCCGAGAACTTCGGGCTGGAACTCGCCGCGGAGGCCGGCGATGAGGGTCCATAGGAGTATATAGGTGACGATAGCCATTACTGCAGTGCGGTACGGTCAGCCAGTGTATCTGGGGGGCCGGGAGGGGAGAGTTACGAACCTGGTATGTACATGTCCGGGCTGTTGATGTCATCCCTCGGCGGCAGATACCACGCGTCCTGGCCGTTGGGACCCTGCGCCTGCTTCCGCGACCAGGGCTTATGCCTCCATGGGAAGAGCACAAGAAAGAGCTTGTTGATGACATAGGAATTGGTGACTTGGAAGTACGGCTTGAGCGTCGCAAAGTTGAACCACCGGTTCACCTATACCCCCTGTTAGTCCTATCACCCCGCCAAAGACCCCTCTTTCTCGAAAAGAGGCTACACGTGGTGCTGTCGCAACGTACATTCTGCTCGAGATACTCCTGCCCGTGCTTGAACGCCGTCTGCCCAAACTGCGCCGCCACCTGCGCCGTGGGGTCGTTCATGAACTGCCCATACTGCCCAAAGAGGTTCCCCGTCGCCCCGGCCTGCTGTTGCGGCTGCTGCTGGGGGTAGGCGTTCCCGTAGGCCGTCTGCTGTGTCTGGGAGGGAACGGGAGGAGGAGGAGACCGTAGTTGCGGTACGGTCGAGACGTGCTGTGGGACGGGGTGGTGAAGAGGAGGAGAGTGGCCGTAGCTAGGAGGGTTCATCGTCGGTTTGTGGCACCCTCGGCGGGGAAGAGGGTTTGCGCGGCGAGGTCAACCGGTCGGGACGAGGGATGGGGGGTATCGGTCGAGGTAGCGAAGGCGTCAGGACATGAAGTGCGCGGTTGTCGCTGGTTCGTAGGCAGATAGATTTCGGGAAGAATAAGCTCCTTGATGACAGCTGCACCAAAAAAGCCCAGCCCTCCTCGTCCAGCGCAGCCAGCTGGCCTTGCCACGAGCGTATGCTTAGTCATACATGTGGCTTGGGTCTCAGTCCTTATCAGGAGGTGGGCTGTCTATCGAGCCAATGAGAGGTGTCACTTAATCCTCCCACGTAGCTGTCGTTCAAGATCTTCCAGAACTGAGGCCACTTTGAGGTGCACCGCGCTGTCTTTCGCGCGATCACCACAGAGCAGGACGCTTCCATTTGCCTTGGTTCTGTCCACGTATTGCACACATTATTTTTCACCTAGTATATAGGGCTTTATTGTCTGCCGACTATACTAGACCTCCCGTCTGGTCTTCCCGAACACAGCCATCAGATCAGGAGGTTCATTCAACCAAGCGCGAGCTCATGCGCGACAATGCTCGACACATTTAAGATATTGACCACCTCGGGGGTGGTGCTATGGTCGCGCTCCTACGCCTCGATCAGCCCATCCATCATCAATAACTTCATCTCAGATGTATTCATAGAGGAGAAGAGCGCAGCGGGCGCGACCAAGGGAACGCAGTCTGCCGCGGCGAACCCTCCGTACCAGAGCGACCAGCATACCCTGAAGTGGGCTATAGTCAAGGAACTGGGAATTATCTTTGTGGTTAGTCTACCCCCGCGTCCATATACTGTGGTGCGTCAATGCTAAGTAGGACTGTTGCAGGCTGTCTACCGATCTCTTCTCCACCTCTCCTGGGTTGACAAGTTCGTGGACCACATTCGAACCATCTTCGTTGGTCTGTACGGCGAGAAGCTGAAGCGGCCCAATACCACGCTCCTACGATGCCCCGAGTTCGACGACTACTACGATCAGCAGGTCAGAACACTGGAGAAATCAGGCATACAAGTCGAGGATGGCAGCACAGAAGCGCCGGACATCTTGGAAGAAAAAGCGGATGTAGGCACACGTGGTAGTATGGAGGATGGTCCCCCAGCGAACGAGCTCTCCCCCGGCGAAAGCCCGAATGTGTCTCGGCCCGCAACGCCAAGCGCGGGGCATCTAGCAGTCCCCAAGGGCGCAGCGGGCAGGATGTCGAGGCGGCAGCGCAAGATACAGAACGCCGCGTCGGCGGTCTCGTCGGGCGACGAGTCGCCCAGGCGAAAGGGAAAGAACAAGAAGGTGCAGAAGAAGGGGCGCAAGTGGGATGCGGACGGGTTGGCGACGGAGGACGACGACATTCAGCTCGACTACTCGACGACGAACAACGCGCAGACTAGTGACTCTGAGGTGGACGTGGGCAAGTCGTCAGCTGTTGAGCACGTGGACTCGGCGTCCTGGGGCTCGAAGACGTCAAAGGGCCAGTTCGTGCTGAAGGATCTTGACAACGAGGTGGAGGATCTGCTCATGTCGGCCAAGGAGCGCGAGGAGGCGGCCGCTGCGAAGCAGAATAAGTCTGGCGGTATCATGGGATCTGGACTGAACGCCATTAGTGGCATGCTGCGGAATGTCGTTGGCGGGAAGGTCCTCACAAAGGAGGACCTTGATAAGGCGATGAAGAGCATGGAAGACCACCTGCTGAAGAAGAACGTGGCTCGAGAGGCTGCGGTGCGCTTATGTGAGGGTGTCGAGAGGGAGCTGGTCGGTGTCAAGACTGGCAACTTTGAGAGTAGGTCTCGGAACCCCCACTAGCATCACTCCCACTAACACCCCCAGGCACCAACGCAAGGATCCAGGCGGCCATGGAGGCTTCTCTCACAAAGATGCTTACTCCCACCTCCTCGCTCGACCTCCTCCGCGAGATTGACGCTATCACGAACCCCTCGCGCCTCTCCGGGCGCACGCGCCGTCCCTACGTCATGTCCATCGTCGGCGTCAACGGCGTGGGCAAGTCTACTAACCTCTCTAAGATCTGCTACTTCCTCCTGCAGAACAAGTACAGGGTTCTCGTGGCCGCTGGCGACACGTTCCGCTCCGGTGCCGTAGAGCAGCTAGCCGTGCACGTGCGGAACCTCAAGGAGATGACCTCGCGTGAGGGCGGCCAGGTGGAGCTTTACCAGAAGGGCTACGGAAAGGACGCTGCGACTGTCGCGAAGGACGCGGTGGTGCATGCGGGGAATGAGGGGTATGATGTCGTGCTTATTGACACGGCGGGGCGGAGACATAATGACCAGCGTCTCATGTCGTCGCTGGAGAAGTTCGCCAAGTTCGCGCAGCCGGACAAGATCCTCATGGTTGGCGAGGTAAGGTGTCCCCCAGTCATGTTGGAACTTGGGAGAGCCGAAGTATTAACATGTGATAGGCCCTCGTGGGGACGGACTCGGTCGCGCAGGCGCGCAACTTCAACGCCGCGTTCGGCGCCGCGCGGTCGCTGGATGGGTTCATCATCTCCAAATGCGACACGGTGGGCGACATGGTGGGCACGCTGGTCAGCCTTGTGCATGCCACCAATGTGCCAGTGCTGTTCGTCGGTGTGGGGCAGCACTACTCTGACCTGCGAAACTTTTCGGTCAAGTGGGCAGTCGAGAAGCTTCTGAGCAGCGTGTAGGAGGGGGTTGGGATCCGGGGATTGGATGGCTGTGTAATTGGCTTAATTAATGAGAGCTTTTTCTTGCTTGTTCTAGTCGTCTTGTCGTTCCTGTCCTGTCATCGTTTTAGATGTGAGTTGCTCATGGGTCTCGGTTCTCAGATAAGACTAACCAGCTACTAACGTTGTGCCTCAACCATACGACCCGTCACTTTGTCTCCCGGGGCACAAACGAAACGAACCCGGCCAAGGGTCGCCCAATCTGACCCCCGCCAGTCACCGTTCTAGAAGGGCGAGTCGGATGGGGGCATGTATCAAACACGCCACAGGGAGCTAGCTGCAGCTTCCCGAAGCAGAGGGGCGCCAAAATTGGATTGGGAGAGCGGAGGGCGGAGGGGAGTGTGGCTGGGGGTGGGGGGTAGAGGGAGGGGAGCCGCATAGTAAGCCTCGTCTTGGGAATACTTCGGGAAGGGGCATGATCGGGCGAGGCGAAGCCTTCGGGTGCTAGTTGTTCTTCGGCTTTGATGCCTCACACGTTCGGGTCTCTTGGTAGAGAAGCCGCGACGTGAGTGGTAGGAGTCCGGCACCTCAGGGCGTATCGAGTTAGAATGGAGTACCCTGCCGCAGACTCGGTTGTCGGCGAGGCGCGTGGACTGTGGCTCCGAATATAAAATAGAACTTATGTTCCGCCTTGTTTTGACGCAGGCTCCCAGGTGGCGGGGTGGGATGCCTGTCTCGTGTGCACCATGTCGGGGATCCTCTTCGTTCCTGGCCTCAAAGATCAGGGCGAGGAGGGCTGGGTTCCCTAAAAGCACCCCTGCGGAATGAGAAGAGGGAACGTCTTCTTCGGTCGTACAGGAGACGAGGGCTGTAGGTCTGGGGTTCTGGCTGCCTTAGGGTAGCGATAGAGATCTGGTTTCGCGTGCCCCCCCGGCCTTCCTTGGTCGGGGATATATGGGATGGATGATAGAGTGGAGACTTGGAGAGAGGTGCGGGGGTGGGGGTGTGTCACCTTCGAGTAAGCTGTTGGGGTGTGGGCTTCCGCGTGAGGTGGCGATGCCGGGTGATGATGGATGTTGGTGGCTCTTTGTTATGGTGTGTTGGGAGAGGTTAAGACGGATGGGAACAAATGTGACTCCTCACGGCTTACTCTTTCTTCAGTTCACAGTCCTTTCATCTTATTTCTTGAGGCTGGTTCCTACAATACCCCCCACATCACCACCATCATCAGCCATCTCATCCATCATCAGTATCCCCATCAAAGGCTACATCCATCTTTCATCAAAGACACCCAACAAAACCCCAGCCATGGTTTCAACCGAAGAGGACCCCAGCTATAACACCTCCAACACCCCCAATACTTCCTTCATCCCCTCTCCCTCCTTCATCATAACCTGCGCCTGCCTCACTCTCGACCCCTCCACGAACACCGTCCTCCTAGCCCACGCCCAGTCCGAGCAGCCCCACACCCACTGCATCCCGCAGGGCCCCAAGAACATAGACGAAGGCCTTCTCAGCGCTGCCGTCCGCCACACGCTCGAGTCGACAAACACGGACGTCGAGCCCCTCCGCGTGCGCGTCCCCACGCGCGCGGGCATCTGGCACTACGCCGACGGGCACACGAGCCCGCGCGATGAGGGAGATGTGGTGGAGGACCTGGAGAATTGTGAGCCGTTTGCGGTTTGTGTGGGGTGCGAGGCGGGTGTGAGGAGGATCGTATTTTACTTTTTGGCGGGGAGAAAGAAGATGGAGGGGGAGAGGGAAAGGGGTGTTTGGGTGGAGGTAGGAGACGTGAAGGAGGGGAAGGTTGGCGTTAGTGATAAAGAAGCGATGGTTATTAGGACGGGGATGGAGCTGGCGAAGAAGGCAGGGATCATGTTCTGAGATTGGGTGCTTTCGCTTGATTGAGGAAGTCAAGACGGGGGCAGATATGCTGAGAAAGGCGGTCGTCATCATGTCGTGAAAGCTTGGGCATCTAGCTTGACTTTGACGTGCTCATGAGAACGGGGGTAGGAGTGGTGAGGGCAGGCATCATGTCGCGGATAAGAGCGTTTTGTTGGACTCGTGATATGTCTTCTACAAGGTTTTCAGACAGCTCAATGATCATTTCATCGTAGCTTCAGTACGTGATGCTTCACGGGTTCTTCTCAGCATGGTCCCGTATCTCCTCGAGAGTCACCCTCTCAAACTCACCAAATCCAAGCTCAAACGCGTCCCCCGCCCTGGGCGTCCTCACCGCTGTCCCAACCATATATCCCTCCCCCAAAGCCCTCAACTCCATCCTAACCCCGTCCTCCTTCCTCCCGTCCCTCACAACCTCTATCTCTCTCACTACCTCTCCAACCTCAAGATTCCCTTCGGCACTTGCACTCGGCGGGCGGAAGCTCCTAAACTCAAGGTCCTTTAACCAGTCGGCTAGCAGGGCCTCGCCCGTCATCTTCACGTAGGCCTCCCGCAGACACCACAGCGCGTAGAAGTACCGTAGTCTGTCATCGACGCCCAGTCCTACGCCCTCTAGCGAGGTGAGATAGGCCACCTCGCGCGGCGCAAAGACATCCTCATACACCCGTACGAAGGCACTCCACCCACCCGAACTCACAGACTCCCGGTCCCGCACCCTCCTCTCCCCACAGCTCACTACGTCGATGCCCACATCCGCCTCACAGGCCACGCCTAACAAAGCGACCAGGCCATCCTGGTGGCTCACGTTAAACCGCACGGGCGAGCGCCCGGCGCCATCAGCGAAGACGGGTTTGCCATGGGTGTCCCGCGCGGGGGTGGCGGCGGACCACGGGAGACCGGTGACGGTTGTGATGGCGAGGCGCTTGAGGAGGGAGGAGGCGAGCGAGAGCTTCGCGTCGCGGGGGAAGACGTACTTTAGCGCTGCGGCGCAGTCTCCGGACGGGAGGAGGGCTAGGTAGGGGGCGGCCTGGGAGGTGAGTACGCGGGTGTGTGGTACCACGGGAAGGATGTGAGAGGCTTACAAGGGTCTCGAGCTGCTTCGTCTCCTTTGCTTCGGGGAAGAGGCCCCGGGTGTCGACCAGCCACTGCAGCACCCTCACTTCATCCATGGTTGACTCTAGTGAGGGGGTCCTTGGTTAAGGTTCCTGCTGACTCGGCTACCCTGAAGGCTGCCCGGGATTTAGGCGGTTGTCGAGTTAAGCTCGGGGGTCCGCGAAACGTTTCGCAGCAAGAGTTTCAGGGACCCCAGTAATGTCCGGCCCGCTGAACCACAGTTGAGGAATCCCCCCCACCTTCCCTGTCTCACACAAGGGATAAATCACCCCGGCGATTTTGCACCGTCAGTCACACACAGGAAAAAGACGGGGGGAAGGGGGGAGAAAGAAAAAGTAAACGTTCTTGCGCTCTCGGTTTGAGATCCGCTGATCGGCCCTTCTTCCGACAGGTTCCGCCCGTGATTCGGTGCGGCGATCTTACTCGGGGATATCCTGTTCGCACATCCGGATGACACATGACTGTCTTGCCGCATACAGAAGTATAAAGACGCAGCCCCTCCACTGGTTCGTGAGGTCCGTTTTCGTCCTGTTTCTTCGTCCTGTGGTCTTTTGCCCTCCCGCTACCGTGGGGCGTTTACCACAGGAAGGGGCCAGCAAGCAAGTCATCTGGCCTCGACAACTCGCATCGCCCACTAGGGCCCAGCTGCGAACGTACAATTCTATTCTTGGGGTATCTGGACGGGAGCCGGCCTCGATTTCGGCACAGTGGACCCAACACCGCAAACGAAGCCCCCAACCGAGCACATTGTCCCGATAGTCGAGGGCCGGAGCACAGCACGGCCTCTCATGAGCCCCGTCCAATCCTCGATCTCCTTCGTTATTACGCATCTTCCAACCTCCCAGACCTCCATACTTTTTTCACGCCCTTTTAATTCAGCTTCAACTTTCAAACTTGAATCCTATTCTACAACCATTTACGGATCTTCGATTCCAAATTTACCATTTTTTTCTACTTTTATTTTTATTAGCCCGCCCATCTTAACGCCGACTGTTGGGCACCAAAAACCAAACACCAATGAAGCACAGGGGACCTCTTATTCCCCCCTTCCCCTCCCATTCCACGGGAGGGATGAAGGGCGGTGTTGGGAAGAAACTGTGTGGAGGGCCCCTTGCTCAGCCTGAACCTCTTCGTGGTGCGGGGGATTCCGGGAGGATCTTTGTTTTAGATCTCCCAACCAATGCAGGCTTGGAGGAACTAGAAAGGACGAGAGCGGAGGGTTATGAAAATGCTTTTGTATTTTTTGGGGGGGATTTCTTGACGCTGCATGAGTGTGATAAAATCATGAATCAAATCACATGGAACCATAAAACTCAATCCTCGGTGCAGAACACTGTAATGCATGCTCACCGCTTGGTCTCCAGAGACGCGCGTATCAACCGATTGGGCCAGAACATATCTAGCATACTGGCGTGATCCCCTCTAAGCTCTTCTCTGGGCTGTCCTCCTCTGACATCACCTCGACCCGGGGCGCCGAGACCCGAAACAGGAATACGTCTTCGAACTTCTTTTCCTGGCCACCACTGTCCCCCAAGCCACTCCTCTTCTCATCTCCCTCATCGCTCTTTTTGTCCACATCGTCGCCATCACTTTCATCTCCCTCCCTGCCCTCCCCGTCCCCGCCCCCAGTGTCCTTTCCATCCTTTGCCTTGGCCCCCCCGCTGGCCCCCTTCTCATCCTCCTTCTTCTCGTCCTCAAGCACAAACCTTACTAGCTTACCCCGCTCGTCCAGTTCCACGATACCGCACGAAACATCAAGCCTCCCGTCTTCGTTGTAGGCCATCATGTAGCGCACTTCACCGCGCACTATCGCGGTGAGACACAGCGCGCCAATTATCCCTGGTACGAGATACAGGAGCGCCGGCTGGCCGTGTTTAAAGATCACAGACAATGCCATGGCGGTAACCAGTCCCACCGCGTATCCCGCCATCGCAGCACAAAAGTACGGTTTCGGAAAGGCCGCCGCCGTGACCTCAATAGGGAGGACCGCTCTCGACTCCCAAGGGAACGATGAAGTATGGAGCCAGTCGGCCCATCGGCCTGTGACGTCGACGTAAGGCGCTCTCACTTGGACATGCCTTCCTTGGAACGTAGAAACTGCTTCCTTCCCGTCTTCCGACTCTGACTCGTTCGACCGTGACTCGCTCCTACTCTTTGAGCTCGTTGTATCCAGGACATGCTTGACCTTAGCCTGGTAGTGCATCCAGAGGTCGAAGCGCAACGCGAGCGCGATGAGCATGCACGGAACGGCAATGTCGCCCAGACCGAGGATGTTGGTCCTGGCACCAGTCTCAACGACGAGCTTCATGGGTGCATCGACGGTAGTGGCAACGGTCACCATATACGGCCTAGGCGGGTCAGTGAACGGTGTGTCGTTGCACAGGCGGTTGAAGGTACTCACGTATAAAAAACCATGACAATATCATAGACGAATAGGCCGCCAAGGATGCAAAAGGCCGTTTTAAAAGAGTTAGGCGAGAGAAGCTGCCCGGACATATAGCAGAACGCCAGCCCTATTAGGTTCGTAAAGAAGCTCGACCTCCAGATGTGGTAGCTCATAATCGTGGCCATGCTAAGGAGCAGAGCAACCGCGTGGTGGAGACGGACCCGCGTCTTCTCGTGAGCGAGCCCATGGATCTTGACCTCAATGCTCCATTTCTCGGTGAGAAGTTCACGACATCCCCAGAGGCAGTTCTCAACCCACGCCGGTAGTCGGAACGCGGACGATGCCACCGGAAGGGGGCCCATAGCAGTGGAAACAGCTTTCTGATCCTTCGCATCCTGGCCCTTCTTCCAGATGAGCTGCCGGCGAGTCTGCTGGCAGACACGGTACACCATCTCGCCGGCCCTCCAGTACCGCGGAAAGACGGCCGAGATCAGTAGCTGCAGTCCGTGACTGTACAAAATGACGAGGCTGGCAACGGAGGACAGAGAGATGTACCACTGAAGAACCTTGTTGATGATCTGCGGGTCCTGGAGGTACTGGATGAGGTAGTAGAGACCGGTGAGGACGATGGCCGCCACAACGGGGAAGAGGATCGCATCCGACGTCTGGAGGCCCTCCACGCGGGGTGGCTCATCCTCGTCAGATTCATCGCCGCACTCAGCGCGTTTGGATTTGTGTCCGCTCTTCTTTTTGGCCGGCTCGGCGGAAGCAGGCCGGCGGAGGGAAGCGTGCGAGGCGACGTAGAGGACGCCAACGGTGGCGGAGACGAGCTTCAACTCGGAGAGGATGATGTCCGCGTGCTCGACGAGGAATTCGAACGACATAATGGAGGTTGTCCGGAGTGGACGGAGGACGGGGCAATGTATTAGGAAAAACGAGGAAGTGGGCAGCGGCGTTTGACGATGTTTAAAGATAAGCGGTTTCGGTGTGGATTAAGGCGAGGAGCAAGTCCCAGTTCTGCCACGAATGATAGTTTGGGAAACGAGCGCAGATGGTTGCTTGATTTCTGAGAAGGACCGCAGTTCATAATCCCCCTTCCATGCCTGGCTTGTCCACTTCTGGAAGATGGGAAGGAGCACCTGTGTCCGCTGAGGTGAAGTGACGTGTTAAAGTGAGGCTGATCTGGCCACCCGCCACCTGGTTGCAAGGTCCAACGAAGAACCGAGTACAAGCGAATGAGAAATGCAACCCCGGAAATGATTCAAAGACCGATGGGCTGGTATTCTTTGGACGTGTTGTTGACTTGGTGACGTTGGGACGTCTTGAGATGGGCGCTTCTTGCCTAATCCAGCCGCATGTGATGGATCCACCAGACAGCTCGAAACTTGAAATTCACTGGTGCAAAATCCAAGCACCACTGCCAAACTTACCACCCCACCAAGTCCAGAAGCCTCGCGACAACACTTCCCACCGAATACCAACACGTCCACACTTGGACAGCCCCCACGGCCCAAAATGACGACAAATGTTGCTATAGACACTTCAATGGTATGCCCTCCTGCGTTCCCTCCATGGCTTTTCCTCCTCTCTCCTACAATAACCAGCTAACCACTCCCCCCGCCAGGGCACCTTCACCCTCGAGCTCTATACCAGCCACGCCCCCAAGACCTGCGAGAACTTCACCACTCTTGCCCGCCGCGGCTACTACGACAACACGCCCATCCACCGCATAATTCCCTCCTTCATGTTCCAGGCCGGCGACCCCACCGGCACCGGCCGCGGCGGGTCCTCCTGCTGGGGATCCCCTTTCGCCGACGAGATCCACCCCTCCCTGCGGCACACCGGCGCGGGCGTCCTCTCAATGGCGAATTCGGGCCCGGACACGAACGGGAGCCAGTTTTTTGTTACGCTGGCGCCGACGCCGTGGTTAGATGGGAAGCATTCGATTTTTGGGAGGGTGAAGAGTGGGATGGGGGTTGTGAGGAGGTTGGGGCTCGTGAAGACTGGGGAGGGGGATCGGCCGGTTGAGGAGGTCAAGATAGTGAGGGCGAGGGTTTTGGAGGAGGAAGGGGAGTGAGGGGGATATTAATGGCCTCTTTAGGGATCTGGGGTGTTCAGGATATTGGTGGGGGCGTGTCTACGCGGGCGTACGGAGTTAGGCTTGCATAATACAGATACCATGCTACTTCCTACGTTCTGATGCCCTCCGGATCCCACACGTCACTTGTCAGGAACGTCAAGCTCATTTCGCGGAAGTCAGAACTCGTATTCAGTCTATCCATCGTAAACCCAAAGCAAGAATCCGTTCCGCCCCTATAAGCAAGAAAGCAACTTATTCTAAAACCACAAAAACGCCTTCGCCGTCCCTGATGCAGAATTCCAGATGCAAGGGCCCCGTGGGCCGGGGAGCCCGGTGGCCGTGAGTGCTACAGATAATAAAAAACTGCCTGACCGCTGTGATGCATGTTGACTGCTTGGAAGATGGGTTTGGGTATGAGGGGTATGAGGTTGGAGCGCCCCGGAGGAGATGGTGATGGCGAGTGTCGGAAGGAACTGGCGTCCTGTTGAGCTAGAAGTGCTGATGGTATCGTAAATGTTACCGTGGCTCGTTCAGAGATCACGGTTGAGGCGTCCCGCACTCTCCTGGATATATAATCCAGAGCCTGCAGTGCTGTTTGCAGGTGCCTAACGCCAAGACAGTAGCGCAGTGAAGGCTTCGTCGCGGCCGAAATAATGCTGCTGGACGGGAGTCCAGTCTTATTGGCCGGATACCAGTCGAGCAGAAGTCCTCATCAACTCAGCGAGGAGGCGAAGACGCCACACCGGAATCCTCCGACGCGGCATCCGCATCCCGCCCATTCTTTGCGGGCGAACTCAACAAGGAAGCTTTCGACACAAGCTTACTCCCCTTCTTCAGCGGCGACGGCGCCTTCGCATTCGCCTTCTTCGGCGGCACCGCATCCAGCCCCTTGCTCTTCGGCGAGCTATCTGGCTTGTGCTCCACACTCAGCCCCGAGCCTGGCTTCTTCTCCTTCTTCACCCCTCCCGCCACCGCCGCCGCCGCCCCAGGCTTCGGCGGCTTGATCTTGATCTTTACAGGCTGCCCGCCCACGGACGCCTTCAGCTTCTTCTTCTTCGGCGCATCCTCGTCATCCTCCTCCTCCTCCACCTGGTCCGCATCCCTCTTCTTGGGGCTGGACGCCCGCGAACCCGGCTTGGGGGTCCCCTTCTGGCTGGCAGGGGGCGTGGCGTCCTGGCTGTTGCCGTTGCTCCCGTTGCTGATCTTCTGGGCGGCCGCCCTGCTGGCGCTCCTTCCGCTGTTCCCGATGCAGCCTCCCATATGGTTGTTGAGCCTCGTCACAAGGATGCACCGCTTGCACTTGATGCACGTGGCCGAGGGGAACGAGAGTACGTTGGCCGGCCGCTGCTCGGGCGCGCCGGTCTCGTCGAGCTTCTTCTCCATGTCTTTCTTCTTCTTGCCCCGCCCGGGGCCTTGCGGCACCCACGTCTGCCCGTAGATGTCGTACCCGGGCTTGTCGATGGGCGGATGCTTCTTGCAGTAGATGCCGCCCGGGTCCGGTTTCCTCGCGCCCTTGCCATCGGTCGGGTATAGGAGACGCGGTAGGTGGCACCGCGGGCATATGATGTCCTTCGTCGTCTTAAGCGGGTTGCCCTTGAGCATCACCTTGCCATCTTCGTATATGGCCGCATCGGTCTCGATGCGCACGTCCGGTTTCGGATCGGCGGTGCCATCAGCGGCGTCGGCGGCTAGCTTCTCGACACGGATCGAAGCCGTCGTGGCTCGGGCCATCTTCTCCTCCATGTGTGTCTTGCTCAAGATGTCCTGCATGATGTTGTAGAGGATATCGTCGAGCACGGCGTAGGCCTAGAAGCAGACATGGTCAGCGAAGGGAGACGTCCGGAAACGCAGTGAGATGCCAGACGAGGCGTGGCTGCTGGCAACGCCGAGGGAGCCGGATGCAGGCCTCGTGAGACGCCCCCCGTGGCGGAAACACTTACTACTTGATCAAGAGCATCGCCATCATTATTGGGCGGCACAATAATGCCCGCCTTGCCCGTGGGTGCAGCCATGACGGAAGCCGTAGTGTGAAGATGGCTTTTTCGTCCGACGATGCTCGATTGCGAACTTCGGTGTTGGCTCTCCTTGTGTTCGTGTGGTGCACGCCTCCAGCCTCGGGGGTGGTTGTTTTGGCTAGTGGGCTAATTAATGCCGAGCGAAACCCAAGTACTCCAGAAATTATATTAGGGAAAAAAAGGCTGGGAGGCTCCGCGCCAACCCAAGAAAAGTAAGAAGGCGTGATGGAACCTAAAAATGGACGAAGAAATGGGCCGGAGGGGCAAGAATGGAGAAACCAAGCCTCGATGGACTTAATCAACGCTTATTTGATGATCACACCTTACCATCTCACTGCTGGAATGGAAATGTGCTGGTGTCGACGGGGTTTGTATGGTGGTTTGGCCGGAGGTTTTGGAAGGGGAGAAAGATGCAAGCGCTCGGCCGGGCTGGAGGAAGGATCGAGGCGGGTGGTCCTCGCGGAGCTAGAGCCCCCTTGCGACGTCAGCGGGCGTTAGTGTCGACCGGCCTCAAGATAATTTCTTCGCAGAGGCTCGGATCTTGGCTCTCGACTCCGTGCTTAGGGCTGCGATAATTCCGGGAGTCTGCAGAGGAGGTGATCGAGAAACAACGAGGAACTTTCCGAAGGCTGCTCATTGACAGTTGCCTTGATGCCGACAGTCTCTCGTGCGGCGGATTTGTCCTGGGCCAATGCTGGCGGATGCCATTAATGCTGCTAAGATTATCGGTCCCATTCTGTTGGCTGCTCCTGTACCGTACCTGCCCCGCAATTCATACGTGCACCGGCACCAACTGTCCCTCCTTTTTCCAGCTCGCCAAACGAGCTTTCAGAGGCTGCTCGGCTAATGGCTGGCAAGCCAGTTGCCACCCGCCCGCCGCCAATCATGCCGGACCTCGGGCCCAAAGTTAGCACTCCCGCACTGGTCATTGGGCCTGCTGGAACACCCCCACAGGTGGGGCCGAAAGCCACCCAATCTGCTGATGGTGGCCGGCCGGAACCACCCACTAACGACGCATAATGCAGGCCCCATCGGACCCCTGGAAATACTCCCTATAGCACGGGGCGTTGCAAGCGCAAATAGCGGGAGCAGACTGCCTCGTCCGGAAAGCCGCCGTGGATCCATATGCAAAACATCTGGACCAGATCGATTTCGCAATATTAAAAGCCACATGTCCAACTTCTGATCCATGACGCACAGAGACACCACGCCCGCCTGAACCCTACGAAGCTCCGGTGCTCTAAAGAGCCCCGTGTGCAAACCGCTCTTTCGTCTCTCTTTTCCGACTTCGCACTCGTTTATCCCCTAAAATTTCCGGACACTCATTATGTCTCTTCCAACGGCCAAGGCGACCCAGTCGTCCATCCTCTCCTTCTTCCAGCAGAAGCAACCCAAGTACGCGCCCCCGCCGTCCTCGCGACCCCCCGAACCGGCCGCGGCGCAACCGCCTCCCACTGCACGCCCCTCGGCGCCGCCTCCGTCCTCCGAAGCCAAGAGCGAGACGCACCAACGGAACTCCTCCCCGACCCCGTCGCCCCACCCTCAAGCAGCCATCCGGCCCGTGGGCCCCGCCGACATCACTGCCCTCCGCCGCATAAACTCGCTCCTCCTCCCCGTTGCGTACCCGGACGCCTTCTACCAGCACGTCCTCGACCCTTCCGTTTCCGCGCTATTCTCACGCGTGATCACATGGACCGACGACGGCGCGAGCCCAAAGGTCGTCGGCGGGATCGTCTGCCGTCTCGAGGAGGTCTCGGGCGCCGCGCTGGCTCCCGTCGATGAAGGGTATCACGTTCTGTATATTCAGTCGCTGGGCGTCCTCGCGCCGTACCGCGGGCTTGGTCTCGCGTCCGCGGCGCTGGACCAGGTGCTGAGCGTCGCGCAGCGGGACCCCAGCATTGATGTGCGCTGTGTGTATGCGCACGTGTGGACGGACAATGAGGAGGGGTTGCATTGGTACCAAAGACGCGGATTTACGTGCAGCGACAAGCCTGTAGAAGGCTACTACTTCAAGCTACGGCCTGACTCGGCTTGGATCGTCCGAAGGGACCTCTCCCCGCTGAACAGCGCTCCAGACGACGCGCCGCCGCAGGCCATCCCGCCCAGTGCGACGGCCAGGCTCGCAAACCTACCGGACAGGGGCGGTCCGCCGAGGAGTAACTCGGGCCAGTCGTTCCAGAACCTGCGGCCTGGGATGGAATGGAATGATCTGCCGGCCGACATGGCTCCGCCGCCGAGGGGCAGCGGGGCGAGCTCGGCGCAGAGCTCAAGGAGTAGCTCGTCGGCGAGGAAGAAAAGGGACAGGGCATATCCTGCGGAGGCGTTTGGGAAATAAGGGATTAGGTATGGGAGGTATTTCTAAGGGGGTTGGGCTTGGGCTTGCTTTGTTTGGATTTGCCACCTGGCGGTTCGGATAGATGGCGTAAGACAGGATGGAAAGCAGCCCTGCGAGGCGTTGGGAAACGCTGCGTTTTATAGAGCAGACGGAGTTTATAGGTAGATATCAAGAGTGCCCGGACAAAGCACATTGGCCAATGATCATGACCATACCCCCATCGAGAGTTATGACGAAGTATCCCCGCGGGCCATTCTTGCAACTACGTCGTTCGGTTGTAAGCAGATATTCTGATTCCGAGGCACCTCCTCAAGGGCAAGGGCACAGCCGTGTTTCAAGTGTCATATTCACAATAGCAAGTGACACACTCTGCCACCAAGAGACAGACAGGAAAGTGCACCCAGCAGCCTTGTAACGGAAACAGTCTTTAGATAAGAAACTAACTCCTATGCCGCGCCCACCAGACCCCCGCAAGCGCGGCGGCACCAACAACGCCCGCTACCAAGAATGCATTGTTCGAAATGAGTTCCTCTCCTGTTGTCAAGTCAGTGTCCAGTCTCACAACAAGCAAGCATGATGATAACTTACCACTCGGCTTCTCGTCCTCAATCAAGCCCCCCTCCTTCTCCATGTTGGCAGCAACAAGCGCAATTAGTGCCGCCCCAACACCACTCCCATCCTTCGCGATCCCAATCCGGATCTTCTCGGCGCCCTTCGCGCCGATACCGTCGATCGCCTTAAGCGCTTCGTATATCATGTCCCTAAAGAAAGGGTAGTGCTCCACCAGGCTCCCGTCAACCCCAATATCGATAACCTCCTCCTTGGGATCACTCAGCCTGCCCGACTGGAGCACTACCGCCGCGATCGCCACGGCCGACAACCTCGCGGCGCGGCGGCCCACAGCATTGGCGATGGCCTTGAACGCCTGCGCGTCCTCGAGCGAGGGCGTGTAGATTTGCAGACCCGCCTCAAGCTCCTGCCTCAGGGTCGAAAGCTCCGGCGTGTTGTCTGCCGCCGCGACGGACATGATGGCGCTGTCGAGCCCCCACTGTTTGAACAGTCCGGACTGCGGTCCGACGGTCGTGGTGGACTGCCAGTCATTGAAGCTCGAGTTCGCGTCGCGGAACAGCGAGATCTGTTCGTTCTTAAGCATATCCACTGTCGCGAGGCGCACAATCTCCCCCAGGAACATGCCCGACACACGCTTCTCGAACATCTGGATACCCGGGTTGACGCTCTCGTCGTCGAGCGTCCTGTCCCACGGCGTTGTCGGCAGCACGTTGAGTTGGTTGTCGAAGGAGCCCCACTCGGTGTTGATCACCATCTCGCCCGTCGACTTGTCGTAGGTGCCCTTGAGAGGCTTCTTTATGTTGGAGAGCTTCTCAATGTACGCGCCGTTGGTGCCCGTGCCAAAGATGCCGCCGAGTACTGACTTCTCCTCGCCTGTCGCTGTGTAGGACCGGGCCATCAGAGTCCCGACAGTGTCGTTTACGAGGGCTGCAACCTTCACGGGTAGGCCGAGCCTGTCGATCTCCTGCTGAAGGAGAGCGCACACGTCCTTGCCGACGGCGTCGGGGATATCAAAGCCCTTAGTCCACCGGATCAGCTTGCCCTTGTTGATGCCGACCTGGTCAACAGGGAAGCTGAAGGTAAAGCCGAGGCGGAAGGACTCGCTTCCGTGGGAGGACCCGGGTCCACGCTTTCCGACGTTCGCCGCGAAATGGTCCTCATGGTGCTCCTTCAGGAACAGCTCGATCTGCTTGGCCAGGAAAAAGAAAAGTTCACGTGCAGTCTTCGCGACCATCAGCTCCTTGGGTATCGCGACCTTGTTGTAGGTCAGGTTGAAGGTGTTGTCGCCGTTGAGCTGAACGGAACAGACGCGGAAGTTCGTCCCGCCGAGGTCGACGGCTAGGTAGACGCCCTGGAGTGCCCAAGGTTAGAACATCCGACCTGTCAATTCCGCATGCGCGAGTGGGTTACCTTTTCTGTGCCGTTGGGTACGCCGGTGACGTAGGTGGGGATTTGACTGAGACTCGTACCATCTTTCCTAAGGCCCTCGTCTGTAGTAAATCGTGTCTTAGCAAGAATTCAATCCAGGTTTCATGCACGGCCAGGTCCGGCCCTCTGAAGAACTTACCCATCTGGCGAAGGAACTCTAGAGTCGCGGCGTTCACATCATGGTCTGTGAGGTCGAATTGCGAGACCACCTTCTTAGTCTCGGCTTCGAGGGCCATCGTGAGAGGATGTGACGTCGGCGCGACGGTGGGGAAGGACGCGGGGTTCTGGCAGACAGGTTCCTGTGGGAGAAGCCGTGTCGACGAAGGGAGGAAGGCTCGTATGACGTCGTACGAGAGCTCCAGGTGTCTCACGTCCTGGAGGAGGAGCTTGGAGCTCTGCGCGGCCGAAGGGCGACGTTAGCGCGCAGTAAGGAATTGGAGACGGCGACTGTTACGTAGTACAAGGAAAGCACGGCGAAGGAAAGGATTTTGCGGGTAGTTCGATGGGAACGACGGCGCGGCGGGTGGGAAGGTTTTGAGGGAAACGGGAATGTGGGTAAAGTGGGTAGCTCCGTACTTGTCATGAACATTGGTGGGAGAACAGGGGGCCACAGACGTGGCGCGCGCGGCCCTTGGTGCGGGCGGACGCTTCAAGTATGCGGGGGAGAGAGCTCCGTGGGGATGCCAAGGCTTCCTCGATGGGAGAAGGGCCGGCTCAGGTGTACGCCCAGGCCGACTTATTGCGTAGCATCGCCTGGGCCGTGGCTTGGAGGTACTGGAAAGTACCTCGAGACAGGAAGCAAGAAATATTGGGGAAGCGGAAGGGGAGTCAAAGACCGAGAACAACGGCGCATCTCCGGCGTTGAAAATAGCGGAGACGGTACGCTGCTTGGATTCCACTCGGTAGCCAATCCACGATGTGTGGGGCCGAGAACGCCGCCGAAACGACTAAAACAAGACCAATTGGTCTCTTGTCTTTTGTTCGATCGACAGGGTCAGAGCCCACGGGGCACCACTTGTGGCCCGTCTCTGGCGACGTGCTCAGAGCAGCGCCTCCTGGACTGACAGGGTAAAAAGGCGGCAAAACGGGACGCGGGAAGTTTCCGCGGCTCACGAACGACTCGACGGATAGAAGGGAAACCGGCACAGGCGAGCCCACCTTGATCAATACGAAAGGTAGAGGAAGCACTTACCAAGACCACGAGGATGAAAATGAAGATTGATAGGATGCTATGGGGTGACCATAGGGGGCCTCGCCTCTGAACCTTCTTGCCGGAGTATTCGGTCTCACGCGATGCCTCGTCGTCGTACCCAGAATGACGGGTCTGCGAGATGTGGGCTGAGCGCCTCCCGGCGCCCGCCTCTCCTGCGTCTCCAAGCGAAGACGTGTTGGCGGTGATTTCCTTCCCAGGAAATTAGCGCGTTGGCCGGGCACACCGTACGTATGTCAGGGCAATCGCACCCTCTAATTCCTCCGCTGAACTACCTCCCGGAATACCATTAGCCTGGGAAACGCCTTATGCCTGAGCCTTGTCCAGCATGCGGCTGAAGTCGTGTCCCACGGGGCCCCCGAATCGTCACGCAACGCCTCCCCGGAACGTCGGGAGAGAGATCCTGGGCGGGTGCGTGGTTTCTTCCTCTGTGGGGTTCGGTGCTCCTCTGGACGGGCCGGCGTAATGAGCTGCGGTCGTTCCTCGGTGAGTCTGGCGGGGACCCCAAGATGGAGCGGGTACGGAGTAAAAAGATTGGAAGAAACCCTGGAGAATTAGGTGGGTTTCCGTTCTGTTGGATCTACCGAGTATTACCGCAAAATGCTGAAGAGCTGAAGAGTCGAGATGTCAAGAGGGGAAAATGTTGAAAGGAGCCGGGTGGTTTCTAGGGGCCCGTAAATTAAGGGGAGCAGTGGCTTCGAGGGTCCATAAGTTGGAGACGTGGTATTAATATGCTGTCCTTTTCCCCTTGGGGGCAGGCGAGACAGATAAGAAGGACGTAACACAGGTCGGGATGAAGACTGTTGGGGAAAATCAAGAAAATCCAAGGTTGCCCTGGCCTCGTGGGTTGGCACGCGACAGTCTATTTTTGATGCGCATAACAATTATAGCGATGCTAACCACTATCAGACATTTATGTCTGCGTGCCCTGCACCCTTAACCCCCGCCAAGAAACTTTTAGCGAGCCCTGGCTGAGGAACGGACGGCGGTAAGCCTGCCTCGTCTGCATAATCAGCAAGTTTTTCTGTCTCAGACCTCGACGATAAATTGTTGTCGGTGATGTCTGATGTCGGGACGAATAGTGTTCAGAACAAAAGACAGCAATAAAGATGACTTATGATCGCTGGGGTGCTGAGTGAGACGGACCCACAAGGTACAGAGCAAAGTCTGCAGCAGGCCTTTCGCCAGTGGAAGTCAGCGCCTGCCATCAGATCCTTCCTCACCGTCCTCAAATGTTGACGTTCCCATTCCTTGAGTTGAAGACGTTCGATGACCCCAGAATGAGCAGTGCGTCCGTACTTGCGGTGTAGCGAGAGAAGGGTCGACACCTCCGTCAGCAGAGCAGAGGCGAGGCCACAGCTGGACGATTTTACGCGATAGCTAATGTCCAATCGCACAGCACAGCATTTCTGCTTTGGGAAGCAGGGCGTTCGCAGAACTCGGATGCGTCGCCGGGATCAACGTCTTTTCCCCCTCGCTTCGAGACCACTGGCGCTGCCAGAGACGATGAGAATTCCAGTCCTAGCAGAGGAAACAATGGTGGGGAACCAGCATCAGAAGCCACGCGAACGTTTCATTCTTCCATAGGCTGGGCCCCATAGTGGCTGAACAAGGCCCTGACAAATTTGTGTTCAAGCCTCAATCCCATCCGCCAAACCGCCTTGTCCATCACCAATGCAGTCATGGTCGCCAGAGTGGACCGCTGCCTCGGCGCGATGGCTCAGCCTCCTTATCGTCCCTCGATGTCGCAATATCCCCAAAAAGCCCAAGCCTCAAGCGGGTCACAATCTCCCGCGCCACAAGGTCCCCGCCCCGCCACCCAAGACCGTCCACCGTTATTCCAGTCTGCACTGATTGGAGCAGCGTTTTCCCCGACCCGAGTTCAAGCGGGTGTCAGCATCGGCCTAAATTAAGAAGCAAAAGAGCGGAACCATTGAGAATTTTCGGGGATGACCCGACCAGGCTCGGATGAACCCGCAGGAAATCAGGACAGCATGTGTGGGACAGCACTGCAGCAGGGGTCCCTGAGCGCTGAACGTTGTCTGTTCAAGGGAGGAGTGTGAGTCCCCGTTTTTCCGCAAAGATGGGGAGTGTCAAAGGGAAAGTCCTATGAAAAAGTCCTGGAATAGGCGAATTCACCAATCAGGGAGCTGGAGTGCGCGACCCCGCCCCCCACCTCGCTCTCAGTCCTCGTATTTTTTGGTCCGTCGCAACTTGAGAATTGAAGGTTGAGGGAGTCCTTCGCTATAGTCGAGGACTGCATTGAAACCTTCCGTCCTTCATGTGGAATAGAATTGGCTGCGTATAAGCCGACGAATGTCAAGTGTTGATCGCCAGCCTCGGCGCGCTGTAGGACGTCAAGAGCTTTTCGATGTTGGGCTTCGGAGTCCTGTTTGCTGACCTTGGCGCCCAACTCCACTGACCCCATCCGTCAGGTGTTGTTCCATTGGCTCTTGTTCCGAGCAGCTTCGCACGTGGCGCCTCCATCCCAGCTCGGGTTTTAGTCCTTGAACTCCTCGCCAATATTTCAATATTCCGCCAGCGTCCTACAATTATATGTAGAACAGAGGAGCACAGAGCAGGATCGTTAACAGCCCCAAGCTTGGTCTCCCTTGGTTGGGACGGTGAGGAAGGCAATGGCAGACCCCGACCCCGTAGGACGCCCTCCAGCAGCTTATCAAGCATTAACTATGAACACAATGTGCCTCCCCGTCAGCACAACCTTGTCCTCTGAGGGGCGTGGGATTCTTTTCCATGTCCTTTGTCAGGCCCCATTTACTAGCCTTTTCCGGGCCCCGTTTCCAGCCCGGAGGCCCACCGTTTCGATCCTTCCTCGCGCTGGAAATAACTTCTGCAGGGGGTCGCTCTGCTCAGCCTTATAACAGTTCCATCGGGTGCCCCGTCAGCCCCTCGTCGCAAGATTGATACAGCCACCCACTCTCAGAATATTCCGCTCGTCAGACTTGGGAAACTGACAGCCCGCTGCCCGAAATCCTTCGTTCCCTGCCTCCCCCAGCCAACTTGCAATCCAATTCTAAGTCCCTTCTCCCTCGCAACCCTTCCGTCTCCCCTGGGCTGGAACTCGTCCTTCTTCCCTCAAGTCCTGCGGCATCTTTCCTAGTTGGAATCCGTCATTTCCCCAGACACCATATCCTCAAAAACGTGGCCAGCTCCAGAGCGACCGCTCTTCCCCGCCGTCCCTCCGCCCGTTTAGCGAGTCCGACGCCTTTGGAAATCCTGTCCCAGAATCGATATTTTCACTCCCCTCCCCTCTCTCTTGACACAGGGCCACACCCCGCATTCCCCCCTCCCCACATCTCACCCGGCCCGGTAAGCGCAGCGACCGTCTCTGGCTTGCCCTCCCCCCCCTTCATATCGTCCTTCCCCTTCCCCTCGAGTCCTGCTCTTGCCCTTCCCCCGGTCCGACCCTCCCACCTTCCCTTATGAACTCTATGAACTCCCGCCTCAAAGCCTTTGGGTTTGGTAAGCGGAAATCTGCACAGAGCATTCAGCCTCAGCCCTCGAACCAGGACCTCTCCGTGAACCAGCAGCAACAGCAGCAGAGTCAGACCGCGCCGCCCGCTCAAATACCCCAGCCGCCCCAGGGGCACGCTCCGTCGCCCTCTGCTTCCTCCTCCGCCGCCTCTGCATCCAACATCTCTATGAACCACCCGCCCCCCGGGAACCGCCCTCCGAGCTATACGGCCAACCTCCAAGGTCAACCCCCTCTCGGTCGCACCAGTCCCTTCGCCCAGCAAAGCCAAAACCGCACCCCGCCTACCCAAATGGTTGGAGGCCCGCCCCCCATCAACACGGGAGCCCCCGTCCCCGGCTACCCTCCTCACGGCCAGGCGCCGGGAGGTCCGCCGCCGATGGGCGGCCCTCCTGGTTACGGCGGCCCCCCCGCCGCATATCCTCCTGGCCCTCCTCCTCCTCAGCAACCTGCCGCGCCTCAGCCGGCCGGCGGTGGCTTTGGGCTCCAGCAACAGTATCGTCGACCCGGAGACCCGGCCGAGGTCGAGGGAAACAGCCGCAGCAAGGCCCAGCTGATTGTTGGCATTGACTTCGTAAGTGCTGGCGCAGCTGCAGTAGTAGACACGCAGTCTATGAGAGCCGCCTGCTAACAGCGCCGTGTACAGGGAACGACATTCTCCGGCGTCGCCTTCGCTTTCGCCACCAACAACGAGGCGAAGGAGGACATAATCACGGAGTGGCCTGGTGCTGGCTCGTACACGAAGCAAAAGGTTTGAACACCAGCAGTCTACGTCACACAGGCGGCAGAACGCTAACAAGTTCGTTCTTGCAGATCCCCACTGTCCTCTACTATGACCAGTATCAGAAGGTCGTCGGCTGGGGCCCCGATATCTCCGATGCCCTCGCCCCGACCGGATACCCCAAGCCCGGCGTGCAAAAGGTGGAGTGGTTCAAGCTGCAGCTGATGCTAAGCGGCAACACATATATCGACCCCATCAACCTACCTCCTCTACCACCCGGAAAGTCGGAGATAGACGTCGCCGCGGACTACCTGTTCAAGCTGCGCCAAGCTATGCGCGAGGCACTACAGAAGACCCTAGGCGAGGTGTTCAACCGAGAGGAGAGGAACATTCGGTACTACCTGACCGTTCCTGCCATCTGGAACGACGCGGGCAAAGCGGCCACCCGTTCGGCCGCCATCCAGGCCGGGTTCCTGAGGGACGAGAACGACAACCGGTTAACCCTGGTGTCTGAGCCTGAGGCAGCAGCCATGTTCTGCGCCAAGACTGGTCTCCTCAACCTCAAGGTGCACGACGCACTCCTGATTGTCGATTGTGGTGGTGGCACGGTCGATCTTATCGCCTACGAAGTCGAGGACGAGAACCCCTTCACGGTGGCGGAGTGCACGGCTGGCTCCGGTGACTCCTGCGGTTCAACGGCACTCAACCGCAACTTCAGCAATATTCTCCGGACCAAGATCCGCAAGATGAAGTTGCCTGATGGCTCCAAGACGGCGGGCCGCGTGTACGCGAAGTGCATTATGGACTTTGAGAACCGCATCAAGGCCGACTTCCGGAATAACGGTCAGAAGTGGGCCGTCGATGTCGGTATCGAAGCCGAATTCCCCGAGGCCGGGATTGAGGAAGGGTACATGACCTTCACGAACGAGGAGATCCTGCAGTGCTTCGAGCCCGTGGTCAACCGCATCCTGGAGCTCGTCCGGAACCAGATCATCGCCATCCAGGCGCAGAACAGGACGCTGCAGAACATCCTCGTGGTCGGTGGGTTCGGCGCGTCGGAGTACTTGTTCCAGCAGATCAAGCTCCACGTACCCCCGCAGTTCCAGTCCAAGGTGGTGCGGCCGATGGACTCGGTGGCCGCCATCGTCAAGGGAGCGGTCACGGCCGGCATCACCGAGCGCATCATCACGCACCGCATTGCGCGGCGGCACTACCTCATGGCCACGCTGCAGCCGTTTAAGGAGGGCTACCACCCGGAGGCGTACCGCGTGCCATCGCTAGACGGCAAAGACCGATGCAAGTTCACAAGGCAGATCTTTGTGCAGAAGGGCCAGAAGGTGAAGATCGGGGAGCCCGTCAAGGTCTCCTTCTTCCGACAGGTGGCGCCGGGCGCCACGCTCATGTACGAGGATATCCTCTATGCTTGCGACGATGACGTTTGCCCTGAGTACACTAAGGATCCTCGTGAGTTTTACCCTAGACACATCCCCCAGAGAGGAAGAGAGAAAAAGTTCTAATAGTTTGTAGGCATCAGGGAAGTCGTCACCCTCACGTCGGACCTCTCGCGGAAGAACCTCGAAAAGGACTTTGAGCGCATGGACACGCCGCAAGGGACGTTCTACAGGGTGTACTTTGACATCTATCTCACGCTGGACGGCTCCGAGTTCAGCGCGGAGCTGGTGTGCCAGGGCGAGGTGATGGGACGGTGCCGCGCCCGCTTCCGATAAGTGGGAAGGATGGCTAGACGGCCCTCCCACGTTTGACGTATTTTCTTCAGTTTACTGCCTAGCCGTGCATGCATGCCATATGATACCTCGACAGGAAGAGTTTTGGTGGGGGAGGTGATGATTTGAAGGTTAAACGGGCCCAACCCATGGGCGAGAGTAGCGCGAGGACGAGGAAGGGGGTGGGGAGTTGTGGGTAAGAAAATTAGTACATACTTCTGGGGATAGGGGTAGTGTTTTCCTGTTTTTGTGTTTAATATGAATGGCGATGTTGGATGCTGCACCTTGGCTCGAGATCAGTTGTTTCGTCTGGGAGTGAGCGAGGTTGGTCGAGGGGTTTTCCCTCCCCGCGCGAGAAGCGTGCAACGTTGGGATGTTTATGATTTATGCGAGGTATGAATTAGAGATGTCTTGAACTTCTAGCCCTTGGAGGTGCGACTTGCCTTATTCTGCTCTGGCAAGCGTGTACTGTCCGCACTGCCATTATAAGGAACGTCGCGGTCTCCGCATTCTTCGGCAGGGGCACGTTCCCTAGTGAACTCAACGTTCCTATCAACCTTTTCTTCGGAGGAATAGGCCTTGTCTATTACCGGTCTCGTGTGAACCGGCAGAGCTAAGAGACTACCTGGAATTTAGCACGGCACTGGGGCGCCACTTATCCGTCGTGCTCGCCCCCCTGCACCATTAGCCATCAAGTATTGTAGGCTTATGCTCATACGCGAAGCTGCGGTGTCCGGTGGGCGTCTCTACTCCGTGATGAGTCACAACACAATTATACGTGGTGGTTAGGGGAGGCAGTAGCGTTCACGCCCGGCCTTGGGAATCTCAAGGAACACCCCTGGCTGGAACCCCATCTGCCGTACCCCCCGGGCATAGCCACTGCTGGTGGGAACAGAATACCCGTAATCACGGTCCTCCATTGTCCGTTTCACTAATATCCTGCTGTCTGTTGCTGCTAACCTTCTGACCTCGGGTCCGCTCACAAAAGATGCGCCCATATACCAGTTACCGAGCTGGTTCTACAATTCGGGTACAGATTAGTCTAGTGGTATAACAGGAGAATCGCGCCCTCCCACCGAAAATTACGCGCGTTGGGAGCTATGGCGTTGGAATATGGCGCTGTGTTCGAGTGTCCTTTTGTCAATCTTCTTTTCTTGGACATCGCCATGGTATAGATTTCTTCCCTTTCCGATCTTGGTTTATATTGCCTCGCGAAGGTTGAAGTGAGCCTTGAGGGAGTATCCCGAAGTGGCCTACTCATGAGGATGACTGGCGGTGCTGGTGAAGGAAAGGCTCCCGAATTGGTTGGCATTGGGATTATTCCTGTACGACGAGGACCTCACCATCAACGTAATAGCCGACTTCAGTTTCCTCTTTTGCTCTTGTAGGGCATCCCTGGACATAAATCATGGTTCTTTATCCATAAGGCTCTACAACTCCGTACTATCTAGCCGCTCGCCATGGAAACGCTCCACCTGATCCAATCTATGCCTTCCCTCCGCCCTCAGCCTAACCTCACCTCCCCTTCTTGTCCCTCCGTCTCCTCTCCCACTCCGCCCTCTCCTCCTCATCACTCCCACTAAACTCGGCGTCCTCATCACTCTCCTCCACTCCCTTCGCCTGCATGACCGCCCCCTCCCTCACTGGCTCCTCTTCAACATTCGCGAAGTCCCCAGCACTCAGACTCGCATACTCGTGTTTCTGTATCAGCTCCCTCAGCCCTGAGTTCGCGGGGTCGACAAGCTGCGTGGGCGTCAAGCCGCCCTTGTTCTTGATGCGCGGGTTGGAGCCCGCCTCGAGCATCATCTCGACGAGGGCATTTCCGAAGGGTCGCTGGGCAGGGGGCTCGGAGTTGATCCAGCGGATGGCGGAGTGGAGGGGGGTGTCACCCTCGCGGCGGGTGAGCGGGTCGCATTCGAAGTTGGGCTGGTCAAGTAGCATATCGATTACCTCGTCTTAGGTGTGTTAGTCCGGAGGTTAAGGCTACGATTGGCGGGAAGGAGGGCCAGGGAGGCGGGGAAGCGTACAGTTTCCGGCGAGAGCGGCTTCGTGGTAGAGGTGGTTGCCCAAGACGGTGGTGGTGTTGTTCAGCAGGTCCGAGATCTCTTCCTCGCTCTTGCAGTCCTCGATGATCTCGGTCAGGAGGTCGGTGTTATTCCGGCGGCAAGCCTCGACGAGCTGCTCCTTCTTGGAGGCGCCCTGCAAGCCATAGTCCACGTCAGCATCGTGGGCCCCCGGGGTATACCCTCAAAATAGTTACTAGTGAGGGTCAGCGGCGGGGGAGGATATAACGAACCTCAGACTCGTCTCCTGCCATGGTTTGGTAGTTTTGTGTAAATTTGGGATCTATGGGTACGTCGACAAGGGGAGGTATCTTTGGGTATTCACGCGAGCCCGGTCTGGGCCATTTCCGGGCAGGGCTGTCATTTGCTTACCGCGGGGTGTTGGCGAAGGGGGTGGCAGTGGAGGGAGCTGTGACGCGGGGCCCGGGGGAGCTGATTCGCTGAGGTCGGCGGGGCATTCGGGGTGCGCTTGGCGTCAGACTTTCAGAAACCGACAACAGCTGTTGTCAATTGACAATAGTTATGAGGGCCAATGCTGTTGCAGCGTCTCCAACAATCATGGCTTACAGAGTACCACATAGTAGGATAACGGAAGAGAGACAGATGGGGCTCCTGTGTCCTTATGCCATGCCTTTACGATGTTTTGATGCTACCGATGACCTTGTTAATTTTAGGGTAGGGCATATCCAAGACTATATACCCTTCTCTCGCAGCACACGAGTCGTTACTGCCCCAATAACCCCAGGATTTGTCCTGCGTAATAGCGACATAGCAATACTCGACGTCAGAACCCCAATCCTCGCCTTCTTTGTCCTCCCTGTCCTCCCCTTCATACTCCCCATTCTCCTTGCTTGCCTTCCGCATCTCTGCCATATTCTCCTCGAAGGAGCACTGCGCGAGGTCAACAATAAACGAGACAAAAGCATCTGTTCACGACCACGTTGCGTGGCCACAGTCCGCCATAAGGACACCACGTTGGGTGATGGCATGGGCAACATCGACGGCAGATTGTACGGTACCCGGCCATGTACTCGGATCCTGGGGAGTTTGCGGTGGTGCTATATTCGGTGACATATTCCAGAAGACCGGCCTGTGTAGCCCGCAATTTTGTAGCTGTTGTAAGCCCTCGCGGACATCGGAGGTCGACAGCGTGACGCGTACATGGACGTGCAGGCGCGGTATTAACTTGCCCTGGAGGTCACTCAACTGCGCGTACGCCTCCGTCCGTAGTCGACGGGCTCGTTGCACTCTTGCCACAGGGCTGCTTCTAACCTCGCACTACCATCCGGGTTGTCGTCGTAGTACCTGCTGGCCCTCGGCAGGATGAAAGACGTCTTTTATCCTCCTCGCTTGTGAAAGCAAGGTGTCATCCTCCCTTTTATCGTACGAATTGCTGTAACGCGAATTTCTCTAACGGTCTATGTGGCGTATGGCTGCCTTCGATTTGCCGATCCTGCACGAATCGACGGTCATAGAGCTTGAGAACTTCCCGGAGAGGAGAGCCAGGCTCGCGACTGCTAGTGACGTCCATCTCGGGTGACATGGTGATAGAGGTAGGCCGCGAGATAGTCGCCGTAGCTGACAGGGGCAATTCCAAACCTCTGCATTCCCATAGGACTAGGAGCGTCAGGGGCTTCCCTGCGCTATAAGATAGAGGGGTGTCCTCGGCTCTGGGTGGTATAACGGAGGTTTGCTGAAGAAGTGGAGAATAACAGCCATTTTCAAGAACTCGTATGTGCGCTGGAGCATGTCATACATGTCACAGCTTTCTCTCGACGAAGGATTGGCAAACACTATCTAGACATGGCCGGAGTGGATGGCAATGCAAGGAGCTGCGATGAGGCATCCGGGGGATCTGATATTGTTCGCCGAACCTCCGGCGATAATCGAGGTATTCTGCGAGGGTGCCAATTGATTGTCAGCAGCCATCACATGGTGGCAGATTTGTATTGCTAGCTTACTTAGACGGAGGTTGTCACGATTTTTCTCGATATGCCATCCAGCTTTCCGCTCCGAAGCCTCCGGAGCCCAAAAAGCTCTCGAGTGTCCCTCATTTGACAAGTGCGAACGATCGATCAGGCAAAATCTATCATTGCCCAAATCACCATCGAAAGATTGTACCTTCCTCGACCTTGTACTACTCCGTCCAGCACTTGTTCCGACAGCTCTCCTGGTCTCACGTAGCATTATGAGATCAGAAGTATGTAGAGCCAATCCCAGGCCCATTCCCAGAAACCGGGGAGCTGGGGGAGTGCACACAAAGTGAGGGGCACATCGGGAGGTCAAAACTGTGTCGATGATGTAATGGTTCCCATCCAAGACAGGGACTTGGTGGTTTGCGCAGGTACTTTTTGCCGAGTCCCCGCCCTCACCCTCCTCGGTCAGCGCGGATGAAAACAGGATACGGTGTGCGTATGGGATAACAGCCGCTCGATGATCGCTTGTCCGGCGTCCTTCTGGCACTATCGGGGGATCCCTCCTCCCTCCTTGCCGAAGCTAACAACTTTGAACTGAACGCCTAGTCCCAATTGAGGGGCGTTGTCGATGACTCTGCGATTCCATGGGCTGCACACTTAAGGCTTCGGATGTCCTACATCGCCCATGGCTTCGATACGGGTGCCTTGTTCCTGCGCCAGGAGTTTCCCTTGCCATCCAACACCAGAACCCCTTGACCTCTTAGACTCTGTAGCTGCGCTTGTCAAGGGGATTGACAAGTCTATTAAAGCGGATCTCACCAACACCACACTAAAATGGCCCGAGCCAAACATTGGGGCGCATTGGAGCATCCGAGTAGCGTAATTCCTTTAAATGCATCTTTCGAACCTCGGAATCGCACTCCCCAAGCCGGGCGATTCCCGCGATCTCTCGATGGGCCTGGTGTGGGCCATCTGCGCGGTGACGTGCACCCGCGGGGCTTGCCCGGTACATCCACTTACACGCCCGCCTCCACCCCATACTCAAGTACCGGGGGGCCAAAATCGCACGCTCTACATCTTGCAGCTGCATGCATGTTAAGGTAGTCCCCCCTGCCGTGGCATCCAATTTGAAAGCCGAAGATGGAATGATGAGGCAATGACGTACGGGTGGCCTTGAGCAAGAGATTCCCAATGGACTCGCGAAAATCCGGTTCTGTAAGGCAGTCGCTATATATGTGGGGGAGGGAAGCGTACGGTTACCCAACCTCTCTTTTCCTTCCCACCCTCTCGCCTCTAGCCTTACTCTCTCGTCACCCTGCTACCCGCTGAGCGTGCCAAGGAAGAGAGTAGAGTCGACTCCCACTTATACACCCCCGGGCCAACTTGTTCACAACTCCAGGCGGCAAAAGACACCACCGGCCTCTCCAATTACACACGCGCCCGTCACGTAACTTTTACTCAGGAGCCTCAACCTTCGCTCCGCATCCACATCGTTAGCAAAGGGTCAGCCGCAAGCAAGCTAACCATGCCCGTGATACCATCCACCACCACCGGGTTTCCCCCCACGCGGATCCTCCCCCGCCAGGAGACCGTGACCGTCACCTCCGAATCCGACGACTCCGATTCCCTCAGCGGCGGCGCCATAGCCGGCATCGTCGTCGGCTCTATCGCCGGCTTCATTCTCCTCATATGGGTCATCTGGTCCTGCATGCGCCTCGGCGCCCCGCCCAGCCGCGGCGGCATGGGCGAGGCCGACTACTCGCCTGACCGCCACGGGTCGTACTCGCCGCACCACCACCACCACCACCGAAGGCACCACAGGCGGTATCCTAGACGCGAGGTGAGGGAGTACAGGACGACGACGCCGGTTGTCGTGGACGGCAGGCGGAGGAGGTCGGTTAGTGTTTCATCGCCACATCGGGCGCATACCAGGAGCAGGAGCAGGGGGAGGGCTGTATACTAAGCCGAGGGGCGGCCGACGAGGGAGAGAATGTGAGGGCAAGGCTCCGTTTTGCTTGATGACGATATACGAAGGCCATTTTGTGGCGTTTTTGGTCTGTATGGCGCAGATAGGGCGTCTCGAACAACCGGGGAGTAAGGGAGTTTTCTCTCCCATAGACTTGAATCGATAGGACGTTGTCGTTGTCCGGCGTCCGATTTTTTACAAGCCACAGACCTCCTCCTCCGTATGAACAGCGCTATTCAGCCGCTCCGTCGACCGCCCCGCTCTCAGAGAACCTCTTCAGACCTTCCATCCACGCCCCAAATGCATCCTCCAGCTTTCCCCCAACACTGAGTCTCACAACTGGCGCCAACAGCCCGTAGAAAGTTTCCCAGCAAAAGTACTCACAAGCCACTCCTCCCTCCCCTTCCACCTCGACAAACTCTTGCACGCGCTCAGACCTTAACAGGAAGTTCGGGAAGCCCTCAGCCTTCCACGCGACCCTGAAGCCTTTCCTCTGCCCGTCAAGCCCTTCGAGGCGGGTAACGAGGATGGACTGGCGGTTAGTGAGCTTTGCGTCGAGGTTCATGTGGACATCGAAGGTAACCAGGGTCTCAGGTACTAGAGCCTCCTCAGTTTCTACGTCGGATTTGAGGTCAAGACCGGCCGGGATGGAAGGGGATGAAGAAGGATACTCGGTGATGGTGGCGAGGGGGACAAAGGTGTTCCATTGGGGCCAGGTGTTGGGTTTGAGAACGGCGGTGAGGCATGCTTCAGGTGCGGCAGATATGGTGGTTGAGCAGGCGAGTGTGAAGGATCCGCCGGGGCCGTGAGATGGGGTTGGGAGAGTGGTTTGGAGGATGGCGCTTTGCGTGTTTGGTGGGAGCTCCGGGAATGGAGACGGTGATGGGTCGGAATTTGACATGCTCAGGTAGATTAATAGACGTTTCCAGAGGTTATTAGGAAATTCTCGTGGTAAAGCGTATTGAAGCTTGATATTGAAGCTTGACTGGGTCCTGATGATTGATGGCGGACGTTAAGTTACCCCAACATATGATTCAAGGTCAAAAATATGGAGTCGTTCGGAATCCACTTCGAGCTCTGAGCTCCTCTCAACAAGGCATTGGCCGTTTCGGTGTTTAAGTGGTACCATGTGTCAACAGCTGTATTGACAGCTCCCGTCACCCCAGACCTCTTCGCTGGGCAACCAATTTCAGGGTGTCCTAGCAATTTAAAGTCAAAGCCCTTTAGTCACTAAATAACGGCCTTCGAAACAGTAATTCATGATAGCTAGAAGGATTAGACGTATAAATGAACCAAAGTTTCGGTGCCCCAGGGCTCGTCTCCCCCGGAAATCTAAGCAGACCTGGAGCAAAGAGAGCGGACTGCCATGCTGACTAAAGCACCCCGCCAACCCCACTCAAGGGGACGACGACTCGCCAGCTCACCAACGTCATCCATGTCCCTCCCGTACGAGGACCGCATTCACGAGGGAGAAACCACACATCGGACACGTCCACAGGGATCCCCGAGGTCCCCCTTCCTCTCACCATGGTACTCTCCCTGAATCCTGCCCGCATACCCTCTCTCCTCGCCCTGCTAACCAAGCCACCTGCAGTCCCAATCCCTCCGCCCCTACCTCCAATGCGTCCGCAGCACCCTAACAGCCGCCCTCACTCTCACGAACTTCGCCTCCCAGGCCTCCGAGCGCCACAACGTCCCCGAGGTCGAGGCGCGCACCTCCCCGGAGGTGCTCCTCACGCCGCTGACCGTCGCGCGCAACGAGAATGAGAAGGTGCTGATCGAGCCGAGCGTGAATAGCGTGCGGGTCAGCATACGCATTAAACAGGCGGATGAGGTGGAGAATATCCTCGTGCACAAGTTCACGAGGTTCTTGGAGCAGAGAGCGGAGAGCTTTTTCATCTTGAGAAGGAAGCCTATCAAGGTGAGTGAACGCTCCCTGGCTCCCTCCTCGTGCCGTTCCCCTTGTTGGATGGAATGGGCGGCGTGAAGGGGTTGAGCAGCAGGGGCCTTGCATACGGCTAACGGGCTTAGGGCTACGACATCTCCTTCCTGATCACAAACTTTCACACCGAGGATCTGCTGAAGCACAAGCTCGTCGACTTCATCATCCAGTTCATGGAGGAGGTCGACAAGGAAATTTCTGAGATGAAGCTTTTCGTACGTCCCCTTCCCTCGACTTGCTCCTTGAGCTGTGGGCTAACTGGGTGTAGTTGAACGCGAGGGCGCGGTTCGTAGCCGAGTCGTTCCTTACTCCGGTAAGTAACTAAGTACTAATTGGACGGTGGGATACTAACGACCAATGCAGTTTGATTAAATTGCAGAATTCATCTACGCTATACTTCCAGGCGACTTGCTTGGTGTTACGTCTGGAAACCAGGGCGAACGATGAGTTCTACCCGAGAGAAGCTCTAGGAGGCGCATCTTTGCTGAGCATCCGCCAGTCTCTAGTGTCGGAGGCCAGGATGGAATTGACGCAATAGGGTGTTGATGCAAGGGAATAGAACTGGATTCGTTATGCGCGGTGTAGAGAGCGGGAGGGTCCAAAATGGGAAAGCAATTCTGAATTATCATATGCTTCGCTTGCTAGGACCTGACTCGTGCCTCCCCTTCGAGAGACCCGCCGTGCGTGACCGAGTTTGTAGTCGAGAGGCTCTTTGGGGTCAACCTAAATCACCCCATTGTGTCCTGGATCACCGAAGTCATGATCTAAGCCCGTCTAACGTAGACGTTGTCCCATCTCCCTAGGACCGCCAGTATGAGGCGGCCATCACACAATATGCCGGAACCCTACCGTAGCGCGTAGGCGGCTCCTTCCCAAACATAAAAGAGGCGCAAAAGGAAGGGAAGCGGGCAAAATAGAATATGTACCTTCCGATTTCTGACGCTTTGTGACACAGCCCATTTCGAAACAAACACCTATTTCCACAATTCTGCTGCCCAGGGACCGGAATCTGGGGGCTTTCTGCTCCAGTCTCGCGCTCTAACGCGAGATTTCCAGCACTGAAGCGGAAAGTGCTCTTTCCGGGCACCGCTAGTGAAGGGCGTGGCGTCACTAACCCCCAGACGCGTAAAGTGCGTCTCAACCTTATGCTGCGATACCATATCGCCGTTGCTTCGATTGTGTATGCAGCGTAGAACACGGTAGACGAGCCAACAGCTAGCTCATTTCTTCGACACCCAAAAACTCGTAGTCCATCGCGAAACCACTTCCCCATCTTCCATACCATGTCATATTCTCACGATCCCACAGCAACCAAAGAGCCCCCACGACCCGCGGCCCCAACCCCTCAAGCTCCCGAGCTCCTTCCCAACTGGCGCTCTTTCCTCTTTTCCCTGTTCCAAAAACGGATGAGAAGCGCGTCTCCGGGCACCCGGTTACCACTCTGAGAAGGGCACCTTCCCTCCCTCTTTTCATCTCAACCCTTCCCTTCATCTCTCACAACTCACTCATCCATTCCTTCTTTGGCCCCAATATCGTGAGTATTTGCTCTCGATAGAAGCTTCTTCCTTCACAAAGGCAAGGAGCACTCACATTTTGAGATTTCCTTATCATAAAGGTAAGTAGGTAATACTTTTGTCTTGGTCCCTTTGCCGGTTCGCACCCTGGGGAGATTCATCCTCTCTGCGAGCATTGCAGTGCTCCCTGAGGAAAAGCGCCTTTCTTGCAACCCCTTACCGTCACGATTCCCACTTTGGCATCACTTCTCAAAGAATTTAGAGTATAGATTCACCTTGATCTCCTGCTCCTGTAACTCCAAAACACCATTTCTCACCAGCTCCTCTCTCTGTGAGGTCATCTTCCTCACAGGGTATCCTTAACATCTCGTCACTCATTGTCCCCATAGAGCTGCAGCACAAGCTTCAAGCCCTGCTTGAGCGTACCTTTAACTTCCTTGCCTCCGGCCTTGCTTGTACGGAACTAACAGTCCAGACCCAGACCAACTTCGAAGCAAACCTCCTACTCAAGCCCAGGGCATCACTGTCCCCAGAGCACCACATCCCAACCAGTGAGTCTCCCATGATTCGTCTCAAGGATTGGGTACAGTTTCCGTTCCTTCATCTCCATACGCTTCCCATTCATGACCCTTTCTCAGTGGGCTCTTGCCCTACTGGAGCAGTTGTTTCATGAGAAAATTCACCACAACACCCCCTTCCCGTTGCTCTAAGTGGGGATGTCATTCATTTCTGGCCTAATTCCATTGAAGGGGGAACTCTCAACAGAGCCTTATTCCTTCCTAATCATTGTTCCCATCGACTCTACTCCGCTATTTGAAACCAGCTGCTTCCCTTCCCTTCCCATAAATTCTCGCTCTGCTTCCCTCGAGCTTAACTTCGTTTCACACCCTCTAACCTCGAAGCAGCACCATAGACCCGAAAGCGAACACTCGCAATGTCACCCGATAAGCATAAGGCAGGCTGCCCCGTCGTCGAGCCCCCACGAATGGACCAGGCTTTTCAACTTCAGAACCTCCGACGCCTGGCCCTGAACCCGGAGTTCGAGTCAGTGGGCCAGTATACCGACGCGTACACGAGCCCGGCCGACCGAGGCCAGGAAGAGGTAGGTTTCCCTTGAGATTCAACGAAACCGGCCGTCAGGCAGTTCCTAACCCAGAGCGCGTCGCAGATTGCTTCGCACGTCCCGACCCGCCTAGAGAGCAACTCGGCCATTCAAGCTACTCATGGTCCCTCTAAGCAGGCCTCGGTGCACCACATGATTGTAAGCTGCCCATTGTGTCCCCAGTCGATCCATTAGCTTACCATCAACCAGGCTCAGCAGGGGATCCAGTCCCAATCCCAGACCGGCAATGTCAATCAGGCTGGAGCTCAGAACATTGGTCCCGCTGTCACTCCGGGAGGCGCCCTCAGCGGCATCGGTGACAATTATGACACCTGGAAGATGACCACTTCCCCCCCGCGGTTGTTCATGGGCCAGATGAACCTCGGCGGTTCCACGCCTGGGGCCTCAGATGAGTCGTCCGTCGGCACCCGAGCCTCCAGCGGTGCCTTCAGTCTTATCAGTGGTAGCGATGACCGCCTGACCGCGACTGACCACCCCGTCCGCATCCCTCGGTCAGTCGTTATCAATAATGATCCGACCTGGAGCGACCCCAACCCGGGAGGCATCGGTCTGCCCTCTTACTACGTGGATGAGTCGCCCACTCCCGCCGCTCGTGTTGGGATTTTGGGCCAGCGCCCATCGCTTCTCAGCCGACTGAACTTTACCAAAGACTACTCTCAGGATGACGTTCAATCCAACAAGAGCGGTGACTCCAATGTCACAGACGTTCAGAGCCAGATAATGCCACTTTATGACGCTGCGAGTACCGCTGACTTGTACTCGAAGCCTTCACTGGGCCCCTCTATCCAAGAGGAGACCATCAAGCCGCGCCTTCGTCGACGCATCCCCGCGTCCGTGGCTCATGGGATCGTGAGGTCTGAGTCTTATACTCAGGCCCAAGCCCATTTTCCGGTTCCTGGGACTCACCACCAGCAAGGTCTACCGGCGGCCTCGCGTGGTATCGGGAATGGGGGTAACGCTGCCTACTCGAATGATAACATGGTCAACATGGCGCTAGCTACCGCGAGCGGTCATGCGGGGGCTATTCCTGGGCTTGGAGGAATCCATGCGCCTCAGCCCATTGCAGCGTCGCAGGCCTCCATTCTGGCCTCTCCCATAGTCATGGCTGGACCTACCCCGGCGCCGTTCCGCCCTGGCACGGCCCTGAGCAGTTTCAGCAACGTCAGCAACGGCAATGGCGCCGTTAACTTGCCCGCCCGTGCTCACTCGATGGGCGGCCACTCCCTACAGCTCACGAAGCTGCTCAACGGCTTCGATGGAGCCTCGACTGCTACCAAGATGCTCGACGCAGAGTACTTTCCGTTCATTGAGTCCGCCCGTGAGGGAGGTGGATCTGTTAACTATGGAGTGATCAAAATCACCAACGTTAGTCGCTCAACCCAAGACTCTAACTTGGTAGAGCCGCTACAGGTTGAATTCAATCGTTGCTGACAGGCTTGCTTTACAGGTCCCCTTCGAGGTCGGCCGAAATGAGGTCTTTGCTTTCCTCGGCCGGAACTCGCGAGTTCTCCATGATCACTTGGAGCCTATCCATATTGTCATGTGTCGCGTCACTGGAAAGACTCTCGACATCTTTGTCGAGCTGCAGACCCCGGCTGATGCCGCCCGTGCCGTTGACCGACACCTTGACAACTGCGCCGCGGGTCGGCCTAGCAAGCTAGGCGATCGACAGGTCGATGTCCACCTGTCGGACCAAGCCGGTCTGATGAAAGCGCTGTTCCCTAAGGCTCACGCCGTGCAGTGGATTGGGAACGTTCCCGCCATCCCGGAGCGAACTGTTTCCCAGTACCAAACTTTCCGGGGCTTCATCTCTGATGAAGAGCTGACGATGATGATGAAGCATGTGGACAACCCCGCTCGAGTGAGTTACAATTGGAATCCTAATGGAATGCCTGCTGCTAATATCAATATAGTGCCCGTTCTCTCGGGGCTGCCCGGAGCGCCCTTTCGAGTGCCTGATTGGAACCCTCAAGAAGTTCCCCTGGGATAAGACTAAGCACATCACCTTGCGCCAGCGATACCGCATCTTCCAGACGACGTACAAGTTTATCGAGGTCTTGAAGCGCAAGGTTGACCGCGGTATCCACCAGGTCAGGCTCACGACCAGCCTTCTGAAACGACTCATCGCTGCCGCCATGACTTGCCCCGGCTTCACGGTCCTCCAGAAAGCCGATATCGCCAAACTCGTCGGCCTCGACGCTGATAGAATTCGTGAGTTTGGACAGCCGCAGTTCGCCGATCGATGGCGCCACCAGTACTCGACCTCCGTCAAGATGGACGTCCCCTCCGATCTTGTTGAGGTAGGTGACCATCCCTCTTTCTGTTGAGGGTGCCCTTATTTTATCATGGCCGTGGCATGCTAATGACCTCAAAGTGGTACATCAGTGTCATCGCGAAGGAGACCAAGGAGAACCTCGATGCGAGGTTTTCGATCCGCGAGCGCCAGGAGGTCCAGCGTCTCGCCTCGACCACTGACAACTACTGGGGCTACTTCTGGCTCGAGCTCAATCTGCCTGTCGCCAAGGATCTCGAAAGCATGACTCTCTTCGAGATTGCCGAGCGCGAATTCGCTATTATCGAGGACATACTTCGCCGCGCTGCCATCAAGATGGCCGGAGCCGGCGTCTTCCACCAGTAGAGAGGTCGCCGCAATGGCACACACACGTTCGTGCATGTCCTTCCTGGAGAAGGAGGGGGCCCACAAAGATGTCGCCAGATACGAATGGATGATGATGACCGACACGATTTGATTTTGACATTTCGGTTTTTGATTTTTGCAGAGAAGCCACCGCGAGGAGAGCGCCAGAAAAGAGAAAAAAAGAAAGGCGTTCTATGTTCGCCTAGACGAGGGCTCGGAACCCCATAAGACAAGAATGGTCCGTTTGGCGACCTGGGATCCGCGAGGACACGGTTATGGCAATGGTGGGCTGGTTTTGACGCTGTTCTGGGCTGAAGTAGATTAGAACGGTGCACGAGCGCAGATGGTTTGGTGTTTAGGCGCAGGGGCTCGTTTAAGGCTGGCTTCTCTGCAGCGTACATTACGCGTAGGGGTCTCATTTGAAGGTTCCAGAACATAGGTAGATCCCGTTTAATGATAATGACTCGTACTGTCACTCCCGCCGTAGACAATGATGCAGGAGGCACGATGTAAAGTGGATGTGGGGAAACAACGCTCCCTCTCTTCATAGGTTTCATGCTAATGCTTAAGGACGGTCAACGCAGTCCTCTAGCCGTCTCATCGGACGACGAGTCAAGGATAGGTATAGAGAATCCGCTCAATTGGTTGCAAGTTCAATTATTGGTATGGGGCTATCGAAAACAGACGGAAGCATGAACGAGAGATGCGTCCGAAAACTGATTGGTTTCCTGATCGAGAAAATGCGGACAAATGCGCTTCCACTTTTGTAGAACAGATGATGCGGGAAAACGCGAAGACTTTTGTTTCCGCGGGACCTACGAGACAGAGCAAAGGGGGAAGGAAAGAGGGACAAATGCCAGGAAGGTGAGCGTCATGATAAGGGAAATAGCAGCTCAATTGATCCATTTTGTTTCGTCGTTCACTGCCTGCTCTCGTACTCCGATTCACGTGAGACCTCTTTTCATTTCAGGTACTAGCCCTGCCCGGCGGACCCTGCCAAGGGGTGAGCTTGGACCTTTGGGTTATCTTGCTCAACCGCCTAGTACTGGTACTTGGACAGACCCACCAGGGAAAAGCGTGGACCATGCGACGTTGATTCAGGGGAGCGTTGCAGCAGGGCTGGGATACCGCGTCTTGGCATCGACGAGACAGGCTCGACAATCAAAAGCGGCACCCAGCGATCCGCAATATGGTCGTTGTGGAGAATACGAATGCGGAATGGCTCAGCTCCAGCCTCTTTCGTTGGCATTCTCTCTGGCTGGTATACTTGCGTGCGACTCGACAGTTGTTTGGGCGCGGAATTGAGCTTTGATTTATAACAAGCGCCTGCTCAGATTCTATCTGAGTCCTAGTTAGTCTGGAATGACGCCAATATTGCTCTCAATATCAAAATGGATATGCTCTGGCCCTCCAGGTTGACTTCTGCGTCGTTACTCTTCTGTGAGATCGATTGGCGAACTTGAACGTGCTGTTGGTACCAGGTACTTGAACCGGGCCAAGCCCCTCAAACATGGGCCAGGGGAGTCAACAACGAGTGGGGAGCTCGTGTTTTTGGGCCAGCTCCTTGATGCAGGTACCACCCACCCCCGGTTCCATCCTGGGTCCCACATTTCGCTCCTGACAACCGCCTGCCACAGACATAATCATCAGATAATAATAAAACTCTCGACTCTCCAGAACTCCTACGCTCCGTCATAACGTCCTCTCCATCCAGGTATATCAGTTGGTTCCTCGTCATCTCCTCAAAGTGAGTGCTTCAGCTACATCTACTCCGCCTCCAGATATAGGTTCCATCTTCCGACAGCCCGAACCTCGCAGAAGCTCACATCTACTTTGACAGATCGCAACTCGCAACATCCCTTTCATCTAGTCTCAGACCTCAGACGAACCTAATCAAAAATGTCCGCCGAACCTACGAAGGTCGAGAACCAGCCGTCTAGCGAGGCTGCCACCGCGGCTCCCGCTGAGACCGCCACCCAGCCAGCCGAGGACAAGGCCGCCGACTCCAACCCTCCTGCTGAGGCTAAGTCAGCAACCGAATCTGCCGCTCCTGCTGCTCCCGCCGCCGAGGAGTCGGGCGCGAAGGGAGAGTCAAAGGAGGAGCCCAAGACCGAGTCCAAAGACGAGAAACCCAAGGAGGAGGCCCCCAAAGAGACCCCTCTCACCAAGTTCGCCAAGCGTCTTGACGAGATCAAGAAGAAAGCGGACCATGGCGAGATGTGGGGTGTTACACTCTCCAACCTTGACCACGCTCCCACGGCCATTGTGCTGCAGAAGTTCCTTCGCGCCAACGACCAGGACGTCAACTTGGCCGAAAAGCAGCTTACATCTGCCCTTGACTGGCGTAAGAAGAACAACCCCATCGCCCTCCTTGACGAGAAGGTCTACGACCGTTCCAAGTTTGGCGACCTTGGCTTCGTGACGGAGCACAAGGACGACAAGGGCAAGGAGGTCGTCATTACGTGGAACGTGTACGGTGCGGTGAAGGATAACAAGGCAACCTTTGGTAATCTCAAGGAGTAAGTGGACCTCACATTGTGTCCCCAAGTAGTCTTAGGAAACATCACTGACGTCTGGGTAAGATTCCTCGACTGGCGTGTCGCCCTGATGGAGTTCGGCACCCGTAAACTCAACATCAACGAGGCCACGGCCCCCATCCCCGAGGGTGAGGAGGACCCCTACCGCATGGTCCAAGTCCATGACTACCTCTCCGTTGCCTTCCTTCGTATGGACCCCCACATCAAGGCCGCCAGCAAGGAGACCATCCAGACGCTCTCCATGGCTTACCCTGAGCTTCTCGCTCACAAGTACTTCGTCAATGTCCCCACAATTATGAGTTGGGCTTTTAACGCTATGAAGCTCTTCCTCTCACCCGCCACACTGCGCAAGTTCCACCCCTTGAGCTCTGGCGCTACGCTCGCCACCAATGAGATGCCCTCATTCGCCTCCACCTTGCCCAAGGAGTACGGTGGTTCCGGGCCCAGTGTCAAAGAGGGGCTCACAGTTAAGCTCACCGATGCACCTGCTCCCGCCGAGAACGACAAGAAGGACAAGGCCACTGCGGCGGCCGAGTCGGAGCCCAAAAAGGACGACGCTCCCAAGGAGGCCCCCAAGGAGGCCCCCAAGGATGAGGCCAAGCCTGAAGGAGCTACAGAGGCTAAGCCCGAGGAAGCCAAGACTGAAGGGGCTGCGGAGGCTAAGCCCGAGGAGGCCAAGCCTGAAGAGACCAATGAGACCAAAGCCGAGGAGGCCAAGCCTGAGGAGAGTAAGGCTGAGAAGGCTCCTGTCACGGAGGAGCCCGCCGCCGAGTCCAAGGACACTGCGACCAAGGCTCAGTAAACTTTTACTCAGTTAACAGCGGGGTGGAAGAACTCCACGGAGGGGATCAAAAGGGGAACCCTCTTTACAAAAGTGGTGCAGTGCTGGGAACCGATTTGCGTTTCGGGGTTTTGCGTTAGTGTTGCTTCTGGTCGCGGCTAATACCCCATCCTGTTTGTTTTTGCTTTTACGTTCTTTACTTGCACCCTGCCTGCACTTCATATAACCAGGAACCAAGGAATGGGGAGGAGCATATGGAAATCGGCCTACGGGTGGGTTGCATGTTCTCCCGGCTTGATTCTCGCGGTTACTAGGAAGGTGCTCCGGGCAGGGTTCTGTATGATGTATGGACTTGATCCGATGAGGAGTAGGCACCAGGTATGTAATAGATGGGTGCGCTTATGGATCGTATGTGCTTATGGATCGTATGTGGGTGATGTGTCTCCGTGAAACTAGAGTTCTTCGCGCAATTTATTTCTTAGTAGTAAAATGTGGTGGGGGCGGGAGGGGCTGGGGCTCGTTCGACATACGTCACGTTCCTGGTTGTTTCGATGGGTAGGTGGTGGCCTGGCCCGTGATGGCATGATCCTGGGCTCTGGATACTCTGCAAGAGCAAAGTGAGGGACGACCTGAGCGATATAAAGTGCGTCCAAGGTGGACGACCTCGGCGGTGGAGCTTTGATGAGCCCTTGATGTTCATCTATGCATGGTAACAACAGATTGAGGAAGGAACGGGTGATGGAGGGGGGTTAAGTGTATAGAGAGCGGCGGGTTTAACGTGTGCGGAGCATTCCTATCGTCCTCATCCTGCGACAGCGTCTCCGGGGCGTCCAACCCCAGACTACTACAAGACCTGTTGGTGTCCAAGGCATGACTATCGCAGCTGAGGATACGTGGCTTAGCCTTATCCCTTGCGTGGATTGTATACATATTCGGGAACGGAGTTTGCCGGTGGTGTTCGGGAGCCGCTGCCTTCGGAGGAAGAAAAATCACGCACCAGTAGGCTGCCATTAAGGCGCTTTGAGGACGCTGTTTTCAGTTGGGCTGAGATAGCGGAGAAAGCGGTAGGTCGGATCTGTCAGTGCGAGTCTGGATATCTAGGCGGTCGGTTCAGGGTCAAAAGGTAACCTTTCCAACACTTCACCGGGGGGGCTGGTCTCAGGTTTGGTGAATATCAGCCTCATAGAGCATAATGGATGTGATAAGCCTCATGTCATTGCGGATACGAGAAGTAGTCCACGGGAGAAACTCTCATTCCGTGGTGAGCGTAACAACCCTTGGTCTTCAGGGACGCCCAGGTGTATCACTATCCCCCCCCCTATATTTTCGAGTATCGAGGACTCTTCCGGAAAGTTGCTTATTACTGTTGCAGGATAATAAATCAAGGGATGGAATGAAGAGCCGTCTTCATGTTGATGCCACACTCGTACCTACTAACCCTTTACTGCCTCCTCGACTACTGGTACGCCGACGGAAAGTTCGGGACCCAGCTTGCAAGAAGATATTCTCTCGCTCGGTTTGCCTATGCCCAACCAAGATGATTCACACAGCTTCTGAGCTGTTGACTAGTATGGACTGAAAACCGCATATCTGAGTCGTCTCGCCCGTGCCCTCGCTGGCCAGTTGAGAGAGGGTTTTTGTAAACGAGGGGGTTGGATGTGAGTTGTGACCTACGGAGGGACCAGGTCAAAAAAGCAAAACAGGCGCCGCGGGGTCGTCGGGGGATAGCATGTAGGTTTAGTATTCAGGTGATCATAGGTTACTGACTGATCCATCACCACACGATTTTAGACATCACGGCTGCAACAGCTTTCGAGGCCACACAAGTCTGGAGAAGGACCCGAGTTCCCAAAATGGTTGGTGTCCCCGAATGACTCGGGAGTAGTTGCCCAGCAGTGCCAGGCTTGGGCGTCCTCTCCGGGGTGGCGGGATTTCGAGGCGGCGTGCTCCTCTCGTGAGGAGCCATGGCCTGGGTGAGAGGCACTGGCGATGTTGATGGGAGTGGTGCTTGTAGTATATTATTACTGTCTGTGCCGGACGTGGACCGGTGCCCCTGTACTAAAGTAGCATGCAAGGAATTCTTGGGTCCTACTAATGACCGTTCCCACCACCGATTGTGCGCGGTTACCATCACGGGCGCCGAGAGCCGAGGAAGACTATCGAGGAGAACGAGAAGGACGAAAGGGGCAAAAGCACCTAGTCCGCCGTAGATCCTCGGTGCCTTCACGGAGAATAAACCTCAGCAGCCATCCCCTGAAAACTGCCCCAGCATGCCGTCAACAGCTTCACGTCGGGCTCACTCAGCCAGCCCTCCATGAGTTGTCATCAGTGGGAGGTGAAACACCATGCTGACGAGCGCCACAGCTGATGGCCCCCATCAAACGTCCCTCCCACACGCTTGAAAGATAGCTCAATATTTATCGGCCATCGAGATGCTGAGATACGGGCAGAATAAGTTCGAGCTCCAATATTGCTGAAGACAACACGCCGTGATCTCCCGGGGGGAAGGCGCCACCGCGGCCCTAGACGGGGCCGTGTTGTCCTCCCTGGCCTTACCCCTCGCGGCCCCCCGTGCCTTCCTCCCAACGATGTGATGGAACCCTCGTTTCTTCGGCCAGCGGGCACGCTCGTGGCGCCGGCAGTTGTTTCTGATACCGAGCCCCGCGGCGGATGCGGCACGGGCGCGCACGTACCCACTACCTCCAGGGTGGTCCTTCCGCCCGCACCCACGACACCTGTTTGGCAGTGTTTGGCAGGAGGGATCGAGATGAGATGGTGCGCGCCCGGGCTTGCCCGCAAATGAGAGTTCGGGGCTCACGTAAACACACACAACACTTCATGCTTCAGCCTAGAGAGACTGACTCTCAGCTACGGACGCTGCTTCTTCGTGTTCATGACAGCTGCCCACCCCCCGACCCTTTTTCATCCCGTCGAGACGCTCTTCGCTCAGATCCAGGAAGCCCCCGTTCGCCTTTCCCACTCCAATTTTCCCGCTGGCCATTGACGTACAAGGACGACGGGCACCTCTTGCTCCTTTCGGAATCCTGTACCTCCGTACTTCCCCATTCTCTCCGCTCCCCCGTTCGTCCCTGGACTTGGGCTGGAATTCTTCCCACTCACACACGCACCCTTCGTTCTTGCACAATCATCCCATTCGGCCAGAACCTGGCACCTTGGCTCTCGATATTCTCAATTTCCGTAGACGAGGCACTGCGTCAGTCTCGTCGTAGCCCTTCCTGCTTCGATTCGGAATTTACCCCTGTGGGTTGTCCCCTTGCAGCCGCTGGGGGTGGTGGTGGTGGTGCAGCGCGTTATATCCACCCATTGGCAAATTCCCCATATATCCCATTTCCGTTGCCCACTTTCGGAGCGCGTGCTTGGATCCTCTTGTTTCTCTCCCCCACCACGCTTCTTCTACCACGACCTTCCCCATTGCTCTCTTTCTATAAAATCTTCCTTCACGTCGCGTTAATCTACGCTCTGGCACGAGGGAACTCGTTCCGAACACTTGGTCATTCTGAAATCGCGCTATTGCGACGTGTAAGCACGCGCTTTTTTGCTGTTGAGAGCCGGCTCCTGAGCACAGCCATACACTGGAACGTCGCGTCTCCATCACGCAACCGTGGCATCTCACTGCGAGTCATCTGACAGAGAGACTCGTAATGTCTTTACCCGCCACGGACAGCACGCCTGCTGTTCCAGCTGTCCTTTCTGAGCTACCTCCGGAACCTTCGTCCGATCTCCCTTGCTCGGCCTCTGCGACCTCGCTGGAGGGTTCTTCGGCTCTCGAATCTACAAGCTCGACGCCGCCAACCTCTGTTTCGGACGACTGTAGCCACACCTTGGAGGCCGCGAAGCTTGACCATATCACTGTTGCCCTCGGAACTCCGCCGCAATCGGAGAGCCAGCCAAAGCGCGGAGAGGAACATGGTGCGCCCGAATCTCGGGCCAAGCCGCGCAATGCGTCCGCCGCCACCGTCGAGACTCTTCCTGCGTCATCACCCAGCCGACCCCGCCGCGCGGCGCGTGCGAATCCGACTTATAACCTCAGCAAGCTAAGCGGCACCGCCGTACACGGCAAGCGACGCGCCAATGGCGACACGGTGAACGAGAAACGTCGAAGGGTCACAGTCTCGGGCGCCGATCTGCTCCCTGCGGAATCCGCGTGGTCTCTGGACCAGCTCGACACTCCACCAAAGACGCGTCGCGCTGCACGGGAAGGTCCCGCTAGTGCCGGGCCTGCAACGCGTCGTGCATCGACGCGTCTATTCAAGGAAGATACCGCTCCGACGCCTACGAAGACCTCACTCAGTAAACGGGAAAAGAAGGCCCTCGACAAGGCCGCAGCCGCCCTGCCTAGGGAACTCAGGCGGCTTCAGGATACGGACGAGTTCGCCCACATCGACAAGAAGCCTGTTTACCATACTGTCTGGAGCAACGGGAAATATGTACCGGCCAATTCCCAGGGCCAGACCGAACCGGCACGCAAGAAGACGAAGCTCGAATCCACCCCGGCTAAAGATGCCACTAGCGAGGAGAACGATATCACCGCCGTAGAGCCTGTTCCCCCCACGAAGAAGAGGAGGGTTAAGAAATACCTCGAAAAGGGGCTCTACGCGGGCCAGCACCTGCCCGATTCATACGTCGTCGGCCTCACCCACGGCGAGAAGAAGAAGCTGGGACAGATCCCGGAGCTGAGGGACCTGCCAAAGCCGAACAAGGCGCTTCCGCTGCCCATCTACAACGGTCTGCGTCTTCTGATTAAGGGTCGGGACTATAAGCTGCCGTTTGATGTGTGCAACCCGCTCCCACCGGGCCAGCCTAAGCCCGACGAATGGAGGAAGATGACAAAGAGTAAGTCTGCCTAAGGCCCGAATCGATACCTTTTACTAACTGGCGTAGACCGCTTTATTGGCGATTCCAAGGAATACTGGCGCAAGATGCCCCATATGGGCGATTTCCAGTCCAAGTGCGTCTGCAAGCCCGAGGACGGCTGCGCCGAGAGCTGCCAGAACCGTATCATGCTTTATGAGTGCGACTCGATGAACTGTAATATCGGCAAGGAGTACTGCACCAACCGCGCGTTTGCGAGTCTCGCGGAGCGGCGCGCAGGAGGCGGCAAGTACAGGATTGGCGTGGAGGTCATCAAGACGGAAGATCGGGGTTATGGTGTGCGGGCCAATCGGTGCTTCGAGCCGAACCAGATCATCATGGAGTACACGGGCGAGATCATCACGGAGGAGGAATGCGACAGGAGGATGCGCGAGAAGTATAAGAACAACGCAGTAAGTCTAAGAGATTACCGCAACGTTTCTCGGGCTAACGAAGACAGTGCTACTACCTCATGTCATTCGACCAAAACATGATTATCGATGCGACAACAGGCTCAATTGCGCGCTTCGTGAACCACTCCTGCAACCCCAACTGCCGCATGGTGAAGTGGATCGTCGGCGGGAACCCGCGCATGGCGCTCTTCGCCGGCGACCGCCCCATCATGACCGGCGAGGAGCTGACGTACGACTATAAGTTCGACCCGTTCTCGGCTAAGAACGTGCAGACGTGTCTTTGCGGCGAGCCCAACTGCCGCGGGGTGCTGGGGCCGAAACCCAAGTCGGAGGTCAAGGAGAACAAGGATGTCGGGGCGGCGATCAAGGCGGGCGCCAAGGCAGGGAAGAGGAAGCTCAAGGAGGTGTTAGGCGAGGAGAAGGGGTCGCCGAAGAAGAGGCGTGTTGGGGCAGTGAAGGGCACGGCGACGGGCGCCGACAAGGGCAAGGCGAAGGCGAAGGGCGCCGCCGGAAGAGGAAGTACCGGGAAGGGCAAGGCCAAGGGGCCGCTTGTCAAGGGTAGGAAGGGCGCAATCGCGAAGACGGCGAAGCCAGCACTGAAGAAGACTATCGCAGGCCGGGTGCGTAAGACGTACGGTAAGGCGAAGTCAGAGGTGCAGGTCAAGGCGACGGCGCGGGGCTCCCGGGGCAAGGTCTCGGTAGCGGTTAGGGAGACGGGCAAGAAGTCCAGGGTGGTCTCGCTTTCGCTGAAGGGAAGTCCTAAAGGGAAGGCGGCTCAGGCGGGGACTCCGAAGGGGTCGCCGTCGAAGGCCAAAGAAGATGGGGGGTCTATTGTTGCGAAGGGGGATGATGCTGCGCCGGTGTTTAGGAGTCCAGTTTCGAAGAGCGGTAGGGTGAGGAAGTTGACAGAGAAGGCGATGGAGGAGGCGTAGTCGGTTTCCTGGGAGCAGGAAGGGGGAGTATGGTTTGCTAGAAGCTGATATTTACTTAGGCACTTAATGTATTGTTTCCGGTTCGGGTGGTGAGGTGCACAATTGACCGCTCATGATGCCAAGGAACGCCGTTCTCTATGTTAGGCGAGTTGGGGGCCAGGCCTCAATGCAAGGAAGGCATGGGGCTCTGGAAGGTGAGTTGTCGCGTGGCTGAGTCTTGGAAGGAAGCGGTGAGGACTCAACAGGGGCACGGAAAGGCAATTCGGTGACTGAGACTTGGTATTAGTATTGCTGCACTGATTGCAACTTGGGCGTCGTGTAAGTCCTGTGAAAGGGGGCACTCAGGGCTGTTCAGGGCACACACCTCTCACCAGGCTGCTCGTTACATTGCTGGACCGCGACGTAGGAAGATCGAGAAGGCGAATTGAACAAGGCAAGTAAAAAACTGCGGACTTAGCGCTAGAATCATCCAAATTCAAGTTTCATCCGCCCCGGAAACTAAACAAAACTGAATAAGAAGGCGTGCCAAATACCTCGGACTGCGCCTCTTCGCCTTTAAGCCAATCCAAGGTCACTGCATCCACTCCCCTCACCGAAAATCTTCACTCCTACCAACCAGAATGAAGAAATCCAGACAAAAAGGGCAAAAGAGGGCCTTCCTCCTGGAACCTGGGAATTGCACGTGAAATCTTGCCCATGCGCTGTCCGACACAACCGCCGTAGGGAAGTTGGTTGGGATGGAAAACGGTTCGGACGGATGTTGAGGCTCTGTGGGATGCGGTGCAGGCAACAAACGTGCATGCATGCACCCCACCCTACGACTTCACTCGACAACTCAGGTGTGCGCGATGATAGGAACATCAGAGGATAAGGGAGAAGTAGTGGTAGTGTAAGTTCAATTGCGAGGCATTGTCTAATTACCAGAGATGTATATCCAAAAGCCAATAAAATGTCAAAATACAAGAATAAGTTTATCTGCGAAGACGAACAATAGATCTACATGAATCGAAACGAATCTGACCAAGTCTAAATACAGAAAGTAAGACAGCGGAAGAAGGGGACAAAGTCTGGGATATGAAAACATGGGGAACGCTCAGGGCGAACCGGGAAATGCGAAGGACAAAAGTAAGTGAAATGTGTAAACATGTGAAATATGAGAAATGGAGGGGAATAGAACTGAGCGACTCGGCGTGCGACTCGATGGAAACAGAGTGAGAAAGAGTATCAACAAGAAGCGGAAGAAGGAAATGGCCGAGGGAAGAGATCGATTGATTCTCGTTGACGAGACGGGTCGAGCTCGGCCGGCACCGAGGCGTGATGGTCTCCGTGTAAGCGATTGTCGAGTTCGAAAACCAAGAGACTTGCGGACGGGCTGGGCGGGGCCGAACGGGATGAGGCCAGGCTACGAAGATGCTGGGCCATCAAGGACGCAGACCGAGCGGGCGGTGGTGTCTTTTTGGGACCTCAGGGCTCGAATCTGGGAACCTGCCGTGGGCTAGAAGATAGTCGGAGTGAAGTCGCGAGAGCCGGTCCGGGGACTTGGCTTTCCGAACGGCTTTAGAGAGCTGACCATAAGACCGGGCCGACAAAGCACGCTCCCAACGCCCACCATATCACCCGCATGGAGCCGATGTAACCGGGGATGGTATATATGTAGACTCGGGGGCTCGAGGACCCATGATGTCGAGCGTGTAGCTCTAAGTGTCCGAAGAAACTACCACCCTGGACCACGTACAATGTTCACACCGGGGGTGGTTGCATATGGGGCAGGAGACCTCCAAGGTGCTCAGGTCCGCGGCCCGGCATTGAGAGCATCGCCAGTACCATTTGGTAATGGTGGCAGGAGTGGGAGGAGCTGGCGGCTGCTGAGGCATTATGGATATGATGTGGGCTTTGAGGAGTGGATTGGAGGTAAGGTGAAGCACTCTTTCAGCGGAGGCCTTGCGGGTTTGGATCTCAAGAAGTAAGCTTTGCTCTAGAGGTTTGGAAAAGATGCTGCGAGGGTAGTTGAGTTGAGTTGTCTAGCTCTCCTTTCCAACCTCATCACGAACGACGGCCGCTCTCCTTTTTAACTACCAAAGGTGTATCTTCACCTCCAGGCACTTCCCAGGAGGACGACCGCGGAATTCGCCAACGCGCAGACTTCTACTCAAACCGAAAAAATGGAGCGCAACTGTAGAGAACACCGCGATGAGTCTACGCCACATGAGCGTGGAACATTCTCCCGCCCTTCGCCTAAGCCACAAGAAGCACCGCTTCGGTCCTATACCTCTTCCACTCATGGCGAAAGAATTCGATACCGGGATGGGGAGCGAATGTCCGCCTTCTTGAGAAGAATCTCACGGGGTCATTGCCTTGAGACGCCTAAGCGTTCTTGTAAGTTGCGGCGCTTCTGTGACCGAGGTTCCTTAGGGACAGAAGTGCAGGTTGCGGGTCCAGGGCTGAGCAATTCGGCTACCAAAAGGAATGCCAGGGGCAGCCCCGCTGGGGTCGGCGTGCCATAGTGATGGCATTGACTGGCTGTAAGTCGGGGAGGAGTTGACGATAGGCACAGCTTGACAATAAACACGGCAAGGTAAAAGCACAGTTGTCGCCTGAGTGTGTTAGCGCAGATTCTCGGACTCAGGGGGGGAGTGCAAGGCAGAGAACAGAAGCAAAGAGCAATGAATAAGAGCCAATTGGACCACAGATGCGCTTGGGAGTTTATAATACTCGGCAACGAGACCGCCAGCCGAGGGGCCCCGCTGGATGGCGCTTGGTGTCAAAAGATCAGACTGTGCAAGCGAGTGCATTTGCCTCACGGTAAGCCCTGCGCACATCTATCACGGTGGCAGATCACGTTTGTGGCGATGCACGGCCTGATGGGCAGCACTCTCGGCAGCCGGGGAACAGCCTAGTCTAGGTTGATGGGCTCGCAAAAGCGGACAATGAGCAGGGAAGCGGTGATGGATCCGGAGATGGAATCGCGGTTGGCGAGGGGTTGGAAGAGCCGCACTGGCTGGTGTTTGCTTTGAGAGCTTCCATGTCTTAGGCCGTTACACCAAGCTTGCAGCGCTGGCGGGATGGGTTGAGAGCCACCAAGAACAGGAACAAAACGATATGAAAAAAAGAGTCCATGAAGGAGTTTACGATCGAGTCTTTGGGAGCCCGCGAGCAACGGCTCCTCGAGCATTTTATACATCTCTCACCAAAATTATCTCCCAATTCAGACATATATTACAAGCCGCATGCCCCCCTCCTTATGAAATACAGAGCCGCCAGGAGGCTACTCTCAACCCAGTGAAGAAAGCTGTACAGCGCCAAAACCCCAGTGGCAAGCGACGAAAAGCCACAGACCAAAGGGGCACACCGGGACACTCGCCCGGTTCGAGTGTGCCGCGTCTGAATTAGGATTCCCGCATGCAAACTGTAAACGTGAAAAGGCCAAGCCCCGAAATCACGGATGGGGCAAATCCCCAGTGTGGTTTATCCCCGAGAGCCCATCAGCGAGGAGGAAGTCAGCACCGGCCAACCCGCTGACGCGTCCGCGACCTTGGCGACGCAAGCCCGTAAAATGGTGAAAAGACCACACAAGACCCCGATGACAAAGCTCTACCCATGACTTCACCTCGAACCCTTCCAACTCACAAAACTACCATACTCGCCTTCGATCAGCCAGCCGCGCATTCTCGTATGTCCGCCCGCTCGCCCATGCGGACGCAAGCATCCCCGCGCGGCGAAATCTAGCTAGACCCCGTCGAGCCCCATGCCTCCGAAATGTCCGCGGGGGACCCTGTCCACGGAGACTAGCGCCGGGGCCGGCGCGCGGTGGGTGACCCGCCTGGTGCCGTGCTTCCTGCTGCTGCTCGTCGTCTATACCACCTACGTCGTGGTCGAGCGCATCTGCCGTACGTTTCTTCCCTCTTCTTCTTCCGGCGCTGTCCGAATGCGGCTTGCTAACTATCTACCCGCAGTCGACGACCTCATCCGCGAGCGCGACGAGCTAAACCTGTCTGCCATGTTCCTGGCCCTCTACTTCGTCTTCCTCTCCATCTCGCTAATCACCTACATCCGCACCCTTTGGGTCATCAAGTCCGAGCCGGGCTACGTGCCCCTGCACCCGTCCTCGCGCGGTGCCCGCGTCCTGCAGCGCCGCGCGCGCCGCAGTCACGCCGTCCGGGACGCCTTCGCGCGGCGATACGACAACGCGGACGAGGCGGCGGACGAGGAGGCGGACGTGGGGTACGCGCTGCCGGACCACAACCCGGATAGCCCCGGGCTGGAGAGCTTCTACTCGAGGGACGTGTTTGTGTGCGAGGGGGACGGGCGGCCGAAGTGGTGTCATGACTGTGGGCAGTGGAAGCCAGATAGGGCGAGTCACTCGCGGGAGATTGATCGGTGTGTGCGCAAGATGGACCACTTCTGTCCCTGGGTGGGAGGCATGGTAGCCGAGAACTGTGAGTCGCTTCCTTGTTATCCTTGTGCCCCACCGGGATTGATAGACAGAGCATACACTAACACACTACACTCCAGCCTTCAAGTTCTTCGCCCAATTCACCTTCTACGCCGCCCTCTTCTGTGCCGTCTGCCTCTCCGCGGCCGCCTACTCCCTCTCCCATCAGGTCCGCATCGGCGCCGTGCTAGACGGCCACCTCTTCGCCATCATCTTCCTCGCGGGACTCCTCGGCATCTTCAGCGGTGCCATGTCCGGCACTGCCGCGCGCTTCATCTGCGCCAACATGACTAACGTCGACCTTCTCAAGAAGCGCATGAGCTACCAGCTGGCCGTGCGAGTCCCGCTGGGCACGCCCTCCACCGAGCGGTTCATGACGATCACGTATCCCCTCCCGCGGGGGGGGCGTAATGGGACGGTCGCGCCGGAGCCAGAAGGGAGAGATCAATTTGCGAGGCGGACGTTTGCGATACTCAGGACGGAGCCGGGGGAGAATCCGTGGGATTTGGGGTGGAAGCGGAATTGGACGGAGGTGATGGGGCATACGCCCCTCGATTGGCTGTTGCCTATCAAGAGGTCGCCGTGCGCGAGGCACGACTGCGCGGAGAGCGAGTATCCTTATGGTAAGCTCGTGGCCGAGCTGAAGGTGCGGTACGGCCTTGATCCAAAGCCGTGGACGGATAGAGAGGAGGGGATTGAGATGAGGGAGAGGGGGTGGTGAGCCAGGACATTCCATAGACATGGCGTTTTGAGACGGGAGCGGGCGTTTGGGTTATTTTTATTAAGGCCGGGGGCATAGCTTGTGATATCACGGGTGAGAGGGGTGTATTCGTGGGTTCTTATAGATATATAATGGTGGTTGAAGGAGCGTATGGGTTGGAAATATAAGTAATTAGACACCCAAAAAAGGAGCTCTCGGAATTCAAATCTGACACGATGGTCCAAAATGGCGGGATGAGGTATCGATGATGGTTTGGGTGTTCTTTGCTGTAATAACCGTGGTATGTGGCGCCTGACTTCCCGCTGCCACCGCCAACCCAGCGCCCTCACCCCGCCAAAAATCGTAACTTTACACCTCATCTCAATGCACCGCCTCCAGCGCTCACAACTAACCCTCCCTCCCACATCCAAGCGACCCTGTTGACTCGGCCCTTCTATATCTCCTTACAACAATTACATTAAGCACGTTCCTCTCGGGGGGATGCCGCCAACCCGGTAGCTACGATGTCGCAGCCATTCTCGGCCTTCACGGCGCGCCACCTCGCGCAGATGGCCGCTTCAAGCCCCGCGTCGCCGCTGCGCGTCGTGGTGCACGTGGACCTGGACGCTTTCTATGCGCAGTGCGAAATGGTGAGGCTCGGTGTTGCGGAGGATGTCCCGCTTGCGGTGCAGCAGTGGTAAGCTCTCCCCCACTGCTCGCCACCCCAGTTAAGCGCTTTCCTGATGCCACAGTATGGGACTGAGGCAGTTATATCCCCTTTGGGAGATTGGCATACTGCGCAACTCACTCATTAGACTCCATTCTTAAGTGGCCTATGGGACGGGACGTACATGTCTCGACGAAACACTCAGAGACATGATCCGACTATAGATACGCTAACACCCTCAGGCAAGGCCTCATCGCCATCAACTACCCAGCCCGCGCCTACGGCATAACACGCCACCTCTCCATCACGGAAGCCCTCAAGCTCTGTCCCTCCCTCATCGCCCAGCACGTGGCCACCTGGCGGGAGGGCGACGACACCTGGGCGTATCGGCCGGACGCCGCCGCCAACGTCGCGACCGATAAGGTCTCGCTGGACCCCTACCGCCTGCAGTCGCGCCGCATCCTGGCCCTCATCCGGGAGTCCCTCCCGCCGGCTCTGCAGCGCGTGGAAAAGGCTAGTATTGATGAGGTCTTTCTTGATCTCTCAGCGCAGGTGCACGAGGTTCTTCTCGAGCGCTTCCCCGAGTTGGCACAAGCTGGGAGTGACCCCTCTGAACTACTTCCCGCGCCGAGCGTCGCGGCGTTGAACTGGACGACAGATCACCTCGTTCCCCTAAGCGAGGAGGAAGAAGCGCGGGATCCTGACTGGGACGACATAGCTCTCTCTATCGGCGCCGAGATCGTCCGCGACATCCGCGCCGCGATACGAAAGCGCCTAGGCTACACCTGCTCCGCGGGTATTGCGCAAAACAAGCTCCTGAGCAAGCTCGGCTCGGGCCACCTCAAGCCCAACCAGCAGACCGTCATCCGCCGGCGCGCCGTCACGGCCTTCCTCGCCCCCCTCAAGTTCACTAAGATCCGCAACCTGGGAGGCAAGCTTGGTGACCAAGTGGCATCCGAGTTCGGCACTGAAGAGGTCAGCAAGCTACTATCCGTACCGCTTCAGCAGATGATCTCCCGTTTGGGTGCTGAGACTGGGACTTGGGTGCACAACTCCATCAGGGGCATCGACAATTTCGAGGTCAACTCCCGGACCAAGATCAAATCAATGCTCTCGGCCAAGTCATTTCGCCCGCACATCAACTCGGTGGAGCAGGCCGAGCGCTGGATCCGCATATTCGCGGCCGACATCCACGCGAGACTAGTCGAGGAGGGAGTGCTCGAGAACCGGAGGCGCCCAAAGACCCTGAACCTGAGCCTGCGGCACGTGAATCAGTCGCGCTCACGTCAGACGCCTATCGCCGCAGGCAGGCAGCTGGATCAGGCTTATCTCATGGAGTTGGGCAAGGGCCTCCTTGGTCAGATCCTGTCCGAAGGAGACGCCTGGCCCTGCAACAACCTCAGCATGGCTGTCAGCGGCTTTGAGGATGGTGTGACGGGGAACATGGGGATAGGCTCCTTTCTCGTAAAGGGGGCCGAGGCCCAGGCATTACGGGAAGCACCCACTCGGGAGACCCAGACCGATTACACGCTTGGGTCCACACAGCAGTTGCAGGGGATCGGAAGCACGAGCAGGTCTTCGGACCGGAAGCGTCGTCATCCTGAAGGCGGTGGGGATATCTCGAGGTTTTTTACGAGATCCCCTCCGATGGTGACAGGTCATAGTCACTATGAACCCGTCGATGAATCGAACAATGCAGGCGCCACAGGCGCCACGTTGACGCATGGCCATTCCGGGGACGATGCAGACCCGAGAGGCACCGTTCGGGTAGCATACAGCCCGATTGGTGCGTTTCCACCTCCAGAGACAAAGAGCCCTCTCGAAGCTCCCAGCAAAGACGCTAGTGGAGAACCGCTTCCGGGGACCGCAGGAGAAAGGCAGCCAGGGGGCAAGCATGGCTGCCCAAGTGATTTCAGCCAGACCGCAGACCAGGCCGGGCACTGGCCGCCTCCGTACACATGCGGCAGGTGCAATTTATCCTTTGCGGATACGGAAGCACTGCAGAGCCACAACGACTGGCATCTAGCTGTGGAACTGCAGGAAAGGGAGGAGGGGGTTGAGGAACGTGTCAGGTCCGCATTTGCCAACCGTAACAGCCCCGGTATAGCTCGCAGCCGCGGAGGCAGGGGCGGCCGGAGCAGTAGAAGGGGAACAGCGACAGGGACACTCGCATCCCGGTCATCGACGTCGTCTTCTCGCCAACCAGGCGGCCGTGGAAAATCCGAACTGGAACCGGGTCAGCGGCAATTGAACTTCGGGTGACGACAGAGTGCTGTCGCTCCAGGGAATAGATGGGGCGACAAACCCTTACCCTGTCCTCTTTGCGTCCGTACTCATGGGCCTCCATGTGGCGGCCGACGAGGAGTTTACGATTAGCGGCACTGAGGCCAGTGACTAGAGGAAGGGTTACTGTTTGAAAAGAACGGGGGGCAGGTCAGGTAAAACGTACTTTCGCCCTTCAGACCTTCGAAGCAGGGGCGGGGTGTTGAGTGTTGACGCGCACAAGGGAATGCGTCACATACGGTGATAGCCCGTCGGTCAGCCAGCCGGGGTCCTCAACAATGGCTTATCATCTAGGCGAATCTGTGGTCCATAGCCATGCCATGCCGGGTCCGACAGGGAGCACGCATGCAACGAGGGTGACACTGGGGTCGTACCCATAAATGAGATGTCAAGGTCGAGGTCCGGATGAGGTTGAATCAGTTGTTCCGCTCTTTCTGGGAGTATTGCAGCTGAAAACGCACGAAACGGCCGGGATCGGAGCCAGTGACCCTTGTTGTTCATAGGCACCGGGATGCCGTATTCAGGATCGCCTGCACTTGGCATACGCACCACTGTATATGGTTGGCAAGGAGCCCTGCAACGGCCTGAGACGGGGAACTGGCGTGAGGTTGGCTCTTGTGATGTCTTACGCGGTACCGTGGGCCCCTCCTTGCATGTCATCTACGACTACAGTTGAGGTGTACCGTCTGCCGTAAAGGGTTGGGCGCCTAGGGAAGGTCTCACTAACTACTGTTGCGGGGCTCCATTGGGCAAAGAATGGGTGGATAAATTTCGAAGGGTCAGATATGAGCCGTTATTGCTGATACCGGGAGAAGCGAAATGTTCCGGGTATGGCCAATGTCGGCATGGCATCGCAAAGCGCCATGCATCACCATAGGGTGTTCTGCGTACATTCCTCTACGGAACACGACAAACATCCCCGTTGGAATGGGTCGTCCCAACAAGGCTTCATGTGCCCAATATACGTATTGGGTCCAACTTGTTTTCCAGATTCGGCAGGCACCGCTCGCTCCTTCGTCTCGGTCTCATGCCAGCGTTTAACAAAGCCCTCGGCCGTCGTGTCATTCAGGCACGAGCGCCATTCCTACGGACTGCCCAGATTATGCGAAGAGTAGGTATATGGCTCGATCCTGAATCCTAGACCGTTGAACTTGGTGGCACTCTGTCCCATGGCATCTTGCAATGCAGTACGCGGTTAAAACTTTTTTTCCCCGTCGTAGTTTGGCGGCGGAAGGACGACCGTCCCTGCTTCCTGTCGTGCCGAGAAGGTTGGGCTATCGACAGGTCGAGGGCTCTGATTGGCTAACACAAACAGTTAGGCATCGACGCCGCCCCTCCGTGAATGTGTCGGGCACCGATTGGCGCGACTCACTGATCGAGCTTCCCTGTCTGGAGGACAAGACATAACCCAGGCTTGTCCGCCTCTGCGAGGCATTGATACCCGATGACGATGACGGTGGCAAAAAAGGGACCCCCGGATTCGTCCTGTATGGACATCCGTGCTGTATCTCGATGTGTTTTTTGCGTATTTTGCCTCGCCATTCCCTCGGTGCGTAAACCCCGCTTTGACGGGCCACTGACAGAAGGGGAATCCGTTCCATATTTCCACCGGCCATGAGACACGTCTCTCTTGCTCTTTGGTGAGCTTGCTTGCAGCCCTGCTTAGGTGCATCTTCTGTCATCTGTGACCTTTGTATGGCCGCATGAAGGGCTTTCTTGGCTCCTCCTCGCCTGCTTTATTAGTGGTGTTGTTCCAGGTCAAAGGTCAGCGTGTCGAAGCTCTATTTACGCAAGACTCGGTCGAGATCGGAAAATGGCGAAGTCACATACTTAAAGGAGACAATGCCGTAGATTTTATGGGTTGAGAGAATGCGCATGCCGTCTTAAAAGTTCTTGAACGCTCGAATTCATTGAGCCTTAGTTATTCCTCCCTCAGATCAAGGTCGCTCGCTCTTCAGAGAGATCAATCCAAGTGTAGTCTCTCTGTTCGCCCGCGCCGACTGGCTCCTCCTCCCTCCAAGACGAGAAAGCAAAGCACGAGTGAACCAAAATCAGCAGACCCAGATGTACATCACCAGTATCGCCGGAGACGACAATTTCGACGTAATATTTCTTGTGTGCCTTTCGATGCCCAGTCCTTAGATTTGCCCCTCTGGCTCGTCTGTCGACTCCAGGCTTCAACAACGCAAAATTAACCCGATATTCGCTACTATCAAATCAGCGACCGAAGGTGCCCATTTTCGCCGTTAACCACGCCTCGTCATCTTTAGGCTCGAGGGTTCGCACGTTTGCGATCTCATTATCACAACGGAGCGACGCATTATCTACCGGGTCTCCGACGTTGCACCAACCCAGCCTCCGTCAGTCGAAAAGCACCCACTTCGTCGGACCCAGGCTGCATGCCTAAATCCTGCCCTCGATCCACCGCCTGTTACCGGCGCTCTGTTAGCAAAAAAATAAAAACGGTCTTGCCATCCGTTCTCATTACTGGACAGAGCTAAATTCCGCTCCGTTTCTTGCCTTACAGCACAAGGGCACAGATTTCCAAACTGAGGATACTTGGCCCTGCCAAAGCCCGATGCTCCCAAGTTGCATATTTTAGCTGCACCATCTCCATTCTGTTACCGACGCTCGCCAGCCGTTCACCTGTGCCATTGCAACGCGGGACCTGTCACTCTCTTTGGCCCCCCTCCACTACGTCTCAGACTACCGAGGAGCAGCCACTCAGAGTACAGAACGGGCCAAGAACCCATACCGCGTACCACAATCCAGCCTAAGCATTGAATATCGTCTCGCAGAAGCCAACCGACAGCGCTGGCTCTTATTCGTCTCGCACCAGCCGCAAGGAAATTGCCACATACGCCCTCATCCCCTTTTGGTCCACGACTGGGGCGCACGCATACACCCGTGTTAGTCGCCTTCTACGGCCTTTAGAGTGCACTCTGCGCAAAACACTTGGCTGCCCGTCATCGCTGTCGCTGTCTGTTCCCGTTCCCATCACTGGAACTAGAGACGTTCATTCATCTCGTCTTCTACTGTCACGCCCGTTTCTCTCGCCCATGCTGGACCGCGCGGTCTGACTGAACATTAGAGAACAGCCGAAACGGACACACTTCCTAATCCTGTGGGCACTGCTGCCTTGCACCAATTCGGTCGTCCCGACCCCATCTGGTGCTGTCCAGACGCAGCGCAGCCTGCAGACGCAGTTTCGCCTCCACCTTACCGTCCCCTGTTACCCAACCACGGGCCGTGGACCCAGTCACTTGTCCCAACCCTGGTCCGACCCCACCAAGTCTTCTCCCCCTTCAAATCCGCCAACCCCCCCTCCCCCCACCCATTCCATTTCTCTCCCGTCAGTTGTCCTCCTCAAAACCTCCGACACCCCCAATCGCTCTTGTTCGACAACCTTTCTTCTTTCATCCCTCCCCCTTCTCCCTTCTCCCTTCTCTAATCCGTCCTTTCCCCCAACCCACACCATAATGTCACGAAGGCCCGCTGCCGCGACACAACCGCCGGCGATGGCTCCGCCTCCTCAAACGCAGGCGCCGAACTCCCGGCAGAATGAGTATTTCATTCCACGGGATGGCATCGACCGAGAAGTCATTACATCCGATATCTGCCGCTACCTGGGGAATGATGCCCTGGTCCGACCAGGTACTTACGAGGTATTTTACTGCTTGGTCCCTTGTGAGCCATCGTGCTCCTGCATTTCTGCCTGCTCTTCACTCTTCGCAACCATGTTAGAGCCAAGCTAACATCAGCCCCCCTAGGACCCCGAAACGAGACACTCAATAAGTGGCTACTTTATCACGGCGTATCGGAATCTGACAACAGTGAGCCACTCTCTCCTGGCGCTATCGGCGGCCGACATCATCGACTCGGTCGGCCGCGACAGCCCTCAGCGCTGTGTATTAACCTCCCGTCTTAGGCGATGATTGATGACCTCAAAGCCGATTCCGCGCGGTGGGAACAGGAAAGGCGGGCGAAGTCGTCCCGGAATGCCTCCGGAGGTATCAACGCTCCGAGAGAATCGTTGAACAGTCCTTATTCAAGACAATCTAACTCACCCACAGTCCAATACCACCACTCCGATACCTACGCCAGACGGCAGCAGGGTGGACCTTCAGACCAAAATGCGTACGGTAATGCCCGTGACTATGACCCGTCGCAACGCTCACCCCATCCTGGCCCGGATGGTCCTGGATATGGCTACGCGCCCCAACCGCCTGGTGGGCAGTACATGCAGCAACCCCCACAGGGTGGCTATCCCAGTGGAAACCCTGGCGCCTACCCCGCTGGCGGGTATTCTGGTGGCCAACCGAAGCCCTTCTCTCAACCGGATCCTGGCTTCTCCCCCAGTGGCCAGCAGGGTATGTCTTACCAGCAAGGTCAGGATAACTGGGTACATGGCGCTGCGCGACCCATGGCTCCTGGATATAGGGAACCTTCCCAGTTTCCCCCTGGCAGCATGGGCTCCAGAGACCACATGATGACAACACCTCCTTCACAGGGGAGTTACGCTCCACCTCAACATTCCCAACCGGGCTATGGTCCCACCGGAGATTATTACAACGCGCAGCCAGGCGCCGGATACCAGTCTATGCCACAGGATCCCCATTATGGCCGTGGAGGGCAGTACCAGGAGCGAACAACCTCACCCCCAACTACAAAACCGTCTGGTGGGTATGCAACCAGTGCCCCAGCTCCAGCGCCCCAAACGGACGCCTACGTACCTATGCAAGGACAGCAACCCACTGGAGCCCCTCCACGCCGTCAGGAAGCCCCCAAGCACCCGGCATATAAGCCTGCCGGTCACCGATAATCTAGAGGCCTCTTCTTATCGTCGCTCTGTTCCCCCTCCCCCCTCGATTGCTCGCTCTTTGTCGATACCCCACGTCTCCTCTCTAGCATCTTGCTCGTTTTGGCGAGCTTTAATGAGCGTGAGTTTGAACAGCGTTGGGTCCCACCGAGGAGCCGCTCTTGCGTAAGATACCGGCCAAAGCCATGGACTTTACCAGGACCTTTCTTCTGTTCGCGACGAGGAGCCAACCACGGACCCGCCTTTGGACGATACATGTTCCCGGATCCAGGAAACCAACCCATGGCCAAAGGAGTTCGAGACGCAAGTTTGCTCTCATGCCTTAAGCGGCGCTCGTGTTTCCAAACCGGAATTCCAAGGCAGTTCTACTTTTGGAGCCCTCGACCTATTGAACGTCCGACCTGTCAAGCTCATCCAAATGAAGCATGCTCTCATTTCTTTTTCTGTTCGTTTGCCTCCAACATTCGAGGAGTATTGGCCATACTTAGCATCAGCATTCCTGTCTGCTTGCCTCATTTTTTTTTTTTTTGCCGAGCAGCCTGGATCAGAACTGGCGGGTGACACCGCGGGGTTGAGTCACCAGGTCGCCAGCGTCTGACTCCCAGTCATACTATTCGAACAGTCAAAATGGACTGGCGTTGGTAGGAGTGAAGGAAACAACAGACCTTATCTTTCTTGGGGTTATGAGTCTTGAGAATTTCGTGGATTGGCGCCGGGTCGTTTTACGAATCTTTTTTCTACTTTTCTGCCTTGCTGTCCGGGGTGCAGCCTGCCACGAAGTCTGATTTCTATCACTCTGTCAACATATGCCTGTCCGGATTTATTTTCTGCACGCCTCCTACTCTTTTTTGGTCATGGATCCGTCTTATCATGTTTCTGAATGGTTGTGTCATGTCTGGAGCTGGTGGTTTTACAGGGATGGGTGGCTTATATATCAGCATTCTACAGTCTGTGTCGTTGTCTATTTTCTTTGCGGAATCCTGCTTCGCCCATGGACGCCGAGACCTCCCGGACAGCAGGGTGAGTAGACACCGGTGGTGTATATATCAGGAGCAACAACGAGTGGTCAAGGATAATCGCTTTCGCAAGTTGTGGTTGCCGCTGGATCGCCGTGTCTCGTCTTGGACCCTCCGTATGTCACTCGATTTGAAACTGTTGAAACTGGGACGGGTTGCGAGAGTAGTACTACAGTTCCGCGACAGGGCTTTCCGACGCCGAACCACGAACTACAAGTTATAGGGTCGTCCGACGCTTCTGGATGACTCATTGGACAGCACTTATGCTCGTGCCGATGTGGTTCCGAATGGGCCTTTAATCGGCGGATATGAGTACTCAGAAGAGGGGCAAACTCACGATTCCTTGGACGTCATTGTTTTCCAATTCGTCCACGAGGCCATTCACCTCCAGCTCACCACCTTGGTGCCTCTCCTGGACTGGTCGCTACACATCGGTGCTGCAGAAGCTCTCTGAGGGACCTGCAGTCGGGCAGTTCAACGTTCCTACCGTGTTCCTTGAATATCAGAAGGATTTTGAAAGTACATGTTTCTCAGCCAGGCCATTGAGAACCTCCATGGTGCTATGGAACACGATAACCCTCTGCTACCGATTTCTTGATTCGATCCTGGTCCACTCACCTCCAGCTGCTATGGCCTGACTATTACTCGGCATCGGGACCAAAACTCGGCTATACCAGAAACCCGTCCACAGTCTACGTTAGTCTCTGGGTTGATACGTGTTCATCGTCCGGACGACACCTCATGGTATTATCCCGGATTCCTTTACAGGAATATTAGTTGATGCCAGTTGGCACGAATCGTCGCAGTGAGAAGGATTTGGAGAATCGGACTGTCAGATGGGCGGTACAAAATTGCGGCATGTTAAACCATGACTCAGTGACAGGCAACTACTTGTCTTTCTGATGAAGGCGCTCGGCAGGAGATCTGGACTAGAACAGACGTTGACATTTAACACGATTGGATTGGCTCTTTTTTGGTTAAACATATGCTCTGGCCTGATTCAATTTGTGATAAAGATACTGGAGTAATTTTGCTTTGGCCGTGTAGCCAAGTTTCGGGGCGACCTAATTGTAGACGCCACGATCTCCGTCTCAGAGCACTTCCCGTTGCAGGAGGCAAGTTCCCTTGGTCAGGGGCACAGCTTGGAAAGTTATTACCGTAGTTTAGCCGCATACAGGGAAACTGAACTCCTTGTCTTTAGGTTGTGGAGAGTGTCATTCTCCAGGGCTCCGAATTGTGCTAAATACTGCCGAAGCCAGTGAAAACAAAGGCTACACCGCTGTTGATGAATAAACACAGGGGTAATAAGGGAGGTTTGTGATAGGGCCCTCGTGTTTAACGGTTTCTTGTGAATGTACTCTGTACCTTGCCAGGATGGTTCATTGTTATGCCCCTCATTGTCAAATCAGGCGGCGTCGGCTGTCAGCTCCTGCTCAAACTGGCCAATAAACAATCAACACTGTGTCATCTATGGCCTTCACTTGGTGGATCTGCGCTCCATCGCTGACCAACCCGCTGAGAAGCGTCGAAGGGACACCCATAATTTTCCACATCCGCCAATATTTACAGAAGCCCAAAGCACGCACAGAGGGGTTGGCTCGGCAGCCCTATCCCCCCGCCCCCCTCCTTTTCCCTGGCAGAAAAATCCACAGCACCACCCTCGAACTCGCACCTTGACCGCCTTCGTTCCCCGAAATAATAATTCTCAGATCGCGCGAATCTCGACCACACCGGACCCCCCACCGTGACTATCATCCGGGGCCTTTCTGTTGAACGATAGAGCCAGGTAAAGGGCAGATCCGCTCTGCTCCCCACGTCCTTTGCCTCGATCGCCCCCGAAAGAACCCTTTTCGCCAAATCTCCAGCCTCTGAACCCTCGCCGCACATCCTCCCCCTCGGATGCCCCACCATTGAGTGATCGTGTCCGCACGACCGCAGCCCTGAACCGAACAACCACGTCACTTCAGGCCCCCCGATCGAGCTCTGCGAACACAACCGCCAAGATGGATACCACTCATGTTCGAGGGTTGCTCCTCGCTACCCTAGATCCCAATGCCGATACTCGGAGGCAGGCTGAGCTGCAGCTCAAGCAGGTATGGAATTGATCTTCGGTTGGACCGGCCAGGATAAAAGATGGGGGGTTTCCATCCGACGTCGCGATGCGCAGCTGCTATTGATGGGTAGCAAGCCCGTCCGTAGATGCATTCGCCTGTGTCACTTTGGTGTTGGGCTTGGAGTCGCGCCCTGGCCAATTTATGCGATGTTCGCGATGCATCGACGCGGCTACGATTGAGAATGTCTTTGGGCCGAGCCGGATTGCTAACACGATGTATCCGTGCAGGTCGAGGACAACCCGGGAATGATGGATGCCCTCATGGACATCATGCAGTCCGAGCAAGATAACAGCATCCGCTTAGCCAGTACGTTGGCTCTTTTTCTACCGGCGTCGTCCCCCCCAGCACTGCAGGAAACGAATGCTCACCCCTCACCGCAGCTGCCGTCTACATCAAGAACCGCGTGAACCGCTCGTGGTCCCGCACCGAACACTATGCGACCGAGAAGCTCCTGTCCGAAGAGGAGAAGGCCCGCTTCCGGAACCGCCTACTCCCTGTCCTAGCTGCGACCCAAGGCCCCGTGCGCCAGCAGCTCGTGCCCGTCCTCCAGCGGATCCTTCAGTTCGACTTCCCCGACAAGTGGCCCAACTTCATGGACTTTACCATGCAGCTGCTGAACACGAATGACCCGAACTCAGTGCTCGCAGGTCTCCAGTGCCTGCTCGCCATCTGCCGTGCCTACCGGTACCGCTCCGGCGAGGCCCACAACCGCAATCACTTTGACGAAATTGTGAAGCTCAGCTTCCCGCGGCTGCTCGCAATTTGCAACGAGCTTGTGAACCAGGAGAGCCAGGAGGCTGGCGAGATGCTCCACCTTGCGCTCAAGGCTTATAAGCACGCGACTTGGGTACGTCAGCATCCTCCCACACTTGTGTCTAGGCTGAGATATACCTAGAACAATGGCTAATGTGTATCCTCAACAGCTTGAGCTTCCTCCCTCGCTTAGGGAACGTGATAATAATATTGCTTGGTGCACGGTCTTCCTCAACACAGTCTCGAAGGCGCCTCCTGCTATTGCCATGGCAGACGACGACGTGTACGAGCGTGAGAAGCACCATTGGTGGAAGACGAAGAAATGGGCTTACTTTAACCTCAATCGGCTGTTTGTCAGGTGTGTCGCGACGGTCGACTAAGTCTGGGTGGTAGATACGTATGGCTAACACCAGATACTCCAGGCACGGAAGCCCGTCCGCGTTCCCCAAGTCTGCCAACCCCGATGTCATGCGGTTTGCGGAGGACTTTATCACCAACATCGCGCCCGAGATTCTTCAGAAATACCTGCAGGAGATTGAGAAGTGGGTGACCAAGACGACATGGCTGAGCAGGCCCTGCCTCTCGTATACGCTCGTCTTCCTCGACGAGTGTGTCCGGCCTAAGGAGATGTGGCCGTACTTGAAGCCTCACCTCAACACTCTCATCACCCACCTCGTGTTCCCCGTCATCTGCCTGTCGGAGGAGGACCTGGAGAAGTTCGAGGACGAGCCGGAGGAGTACCTGCACCGGAAGCTCAACTATTTCGAGGAAGCGTCAGCGCCAGACATCGCTGCTACTAATTTCCTTGTTGGGCTGACAAAGGCGCGAAGAAAGGAGACCTTTGAGATCTTGAAGTTCATCAACGCGGTCGTGACTGAGTACGAGCAGGCGCCTGACGACAAGAAGAACCACGTCGCCAAGGAGGGAGCGCTGCGCATGATTGGGACACTGGCGCCGGTCATCCTGGGCAAGAAGAGCCCGATCGCTGACCAGGTCGAATACTTCCTCGTGCGATACGTTTTCCCTGACTTTACCAGCTCGCAAGGATTCCTGCGGGCGCGGGCCTGTGACGTCGTTGAGAAATTCGAGCAGCTCAACTTCCAGGACCAGAATAATCTGGTCACGATCTACCGGCACATCTTGGACTGCATGGCCGACCCTGCGCTCCCCGTGCGGATAACGGCGGCGCTCGCGCTGCAGCCGCTGATCAGGCACGACATTATCCGGGCGAGCATGCAGCAGAGCATTCCCACGATCATGCAGCAACTCCTTAAGCTGGCCAACGAGGCCGATATCGACGCCCTCGCCAATGTCATGGAGGACTTTGTGGAGGTTTTCGCCACCGAGCTGACACCGTTCGCCGTCGCGCTCAGCGAGCAGCTGCGGGATACGTACTGCAGGATAGTGAGGGAGCTCCTAGAGAAGAATGACAAGCTGGGCGACGACAGCGAGTACGGCGACTACCTCGACGACAAGAGCATAACGGCTCTCGGTGTGCTGCAGACGATAGGCACGCTCATTCTCACCTTGGAGAGCACACCTGACGTACTGCTGCACATCGAGACGGTCCTGATGCCTGTGATCCAGATTACGCTAGAGAACAAGCTCTATGGTGAGTGCTTTCGGAACATTGACACAAGTTCATATATTAACTAGATCTAGACCTCTACAACGAAGTGTTCGAGATTATCGACAGCTGCACCTTCGCGGCCAAGGCGATATCCGGCACCATGTGGAAGGCCTTTGAGCTCATCCACGCGACGTTCAAAGCGGGCGCGCAGCTGTATCTTGAGGACATGCTACCGGCTCTCGACAACTTCGTGCAGTATGGCGCGGCCGACCTGACGCAGAAGCCCGAGTACGTCGAGGCGCTGTACTCGATGGTGGCGGAGCTCTTCGTGGACGACAAGATGAGCAAAGTGGACCGCATCTGTGCGTGCAAGCTGGCGGAGGCGATGATGCTCAGTCTGCGGGGTCACATCGACCAGTGCGTGCACGGGTTTATCGAGATGGCCATGCGGGTGCTGGCGACGGAGGAGGTCAAGGGCAAGTCGTACAAGATCCACCTGATGGAGATGGTGATTAGCGCAATGCACTACAACCCGATCTTGACGCTACAGGTGCTCGAGTCGAAGGAGTGGACGAACAAGTTCTTTAGCCTGTGGTTCGGCAACATGAACTCGTTCACGCGCGTGCACGACAAGAAGCTGTGCGTGGCGGCGATATCCACACTGCTCAGCATCCCGGCGGACAACATTCCCGCGAGTGTTTCCACCGGGTGGCCGAGGCTGCTTCAGGTGAGTGATCCGATGCTTCGAAATGCTCATGTAACGAAGTGCCTTGCTAACTGATTACAGGGGATCGCGGAGCTGTTTAGGACGTTGCCTACGGCTGTAAAGAGTAAGTCGGGTGCTGTGATAGACCTATGGAGTCAGTGACTAACAAAGTGTAGACCGTGAGGAGGCGCTCAAGGACGACTATCAGTACGATCCCGGCAACTACGACTACGGCGCGGACGACGAGTGGGCGGACGAGGACGCGACGTGGGAGACGGATGAGACGCAGCAGGTGCCGGAGCAGGCGGGCACTCAGGAGTCAGAGGCGCAGAACGACGCGCGGGACGAGGGCAGCGCGTATCTCGAGTTCCTTAACGAGGAGGTAAGTAGTATAGCTTATGGCTCCGCACGTTCGTATCTAACGCAGTGCAGGCGCAAAAGTTCCGCGGTGTGGATGACCTCGACTCGGACGATGACCTTGGCGAGGAGAGCCTTATCCTCGACTCGCCACTGGACAAGATTGACAGCTACCAGCTATTTGCCGCGACGATGCACAGTAAGTTCTATCTGGAGGGCATTTTAAAGGTTTACAACGCTAACTCGCCCAGAAATTCAAACCGAGCAGCCTCAATTCTACACGGAGCTGTGCCAGCAGATCACGGCGGACGACATGACAGTCATCCAGGGGGCCATCACCAAGGCCGAGCAGACGGTGATGGAGCAGATGGCGCTAGCACAGCAGCAGGGTGCGAATCTGCAGCAGCAGACACCGGCCAACGGGGGTGCGAGCTGATGGCGGGCAGGTGAAAGTATAATTGGGATAGGGTAATAGGAGAGAGGAAGTATGGAGACAAGGGAGTGCAAGGAAGAGGAGGAATGGGATTTTATATGCTGTTGATCCCGTCTGATATCAGGGTTTGGAAGGAGGGAGAAAGAGGGTGCTCACGCGACTGGGAGGGTAGGGTAGTGGAAGAATTAGACTTATTCCCAGATCTATGTTCTCGTGAGGGATTGTGAGGAGGAAGGGAGGGAAGAGGACGAGAAGATAAGGAAGGGGGATGGGAGCTAGTTTTCAGCAAGGACAAGGAGCACACTGCGGGTTTTTGGAATAGTTGCAACTGGTTCTGTGGAATAGATCCCTTTGATGACTTGCTCAAAACCACGCGATAGACGTGATACAGCTAAACAATGTCTTATCATGGGCTATATACCCCCTTGAGAGAACGCCGCATTTAAACTTCGTGCTGAGGTGTCAAACCTTTCAGACACTGTGCCACCCGCTATCACCTGTCCTCCACTCCAGGAAAGAAGCGACTGAAATCATGATCGCAAACCTTCCAACAGTCCACCACACCAGACGTCCCAGAAGGCCTCCTCGGCACCGAACGGAGCAAAAAGATAAGCGGAGTGATCTAGGCAGGGATCGAACCTGCAATCTTTTGATTCGTAGTCAAACGCCTTGCCATTGGGCCACTAGACCGACGCTACGGTCTTTTGCTCGGAGGGCTCGTGGGGTCCAAGAGGCGTTGAGCTTGGTGGAGGTGTTCTATTTCCACTTCTCATTTCAGGGTCTTGTTCTACAGGGTGCGGCATCTTGACATCGGAGCAGTTCGTCCCTGCGGCTTCGAGACGCCCGACGGAAACTCTCGACTCCTCGACATCAGAGCACGCCACTTCACGCGCGTACTTTGGTTAGAAGTCCCGAAAGATTTTTTTGAGTGTGGTGTTAACTCGGCAGATCTAACTGGAGCATCTTAGGCTTCCCATTTTCACTTGTCCCTTCGGCGAGGGTCGGGGATACGCATCAGAGAGGAAGGGTCTCGCTTGAGTACGGAGTCCGTTTGTACGGTCGACGACCCCAGTTGGTACGAGATGGAGCACGGGAAAGGGCCGGAGGAGACGTCCGCCACCCGGGGTCTCCCGAGCGGCGGTGAGAAATGGGAGCGTTATGGGGATTCTAGTCGCGCAGCGAGGGATGGGGGAGGTCGAGAAGGGGCGGTCACCAACCGAAAAGCTGGCGGCGCGAATGAGCAAGCGAGAAGCGCGGCCCAAGGGGAACTTGGACGGGGTAGCGTCACCCTGGATGACGAAGAAGTCATCACCCCCGAACCCTCAAGGGCGTCGATCCGGAACCCGAACGCGACGGTACCAAGACGGGAAGCGGGTACCACCGGGAGAGCAGGGCTTGGAGAGGACGACGTACCGGAGGCGCCAGAGGATGACCCTGCACTGGCGGGGCCGTTGGGGTTGAGGAACAACGCGGAGGCTGATGAGGAGTTTTTGAAGGGGGTTATAGAGAAGTTGGCCGGGGTGGAGGGGAAGGGACGCAAGGAAGATGAGGACGAGGGGGGTGAGTGAAGGCGCCGTAGGAGGGAAGGGTTAGGAGGTTGTATTGGATATTGTGGTATTTGAAACAGCCCTCGCCTATCGTTGTCAACGTGTATAAGTCGGGGCATGCAGTTTCTCACTCCGTTAATCACCGGCGTTGAATCTGGTTGTCTTTAGTCTTTCCGCGTCCCGTCGCCCAGAGCGATGGGCATCCCCATGGACTCCAACGTGTCTCCTCACTTACCGCAGCTCACCACCAGGGGACCGAGCTCCCCTCTCTGCTTCCCATGGCGATCGGAGCTAGATATCAGATAACACGAGGGGGAGTGCTGGGAACCGCGAACCACAACCAAGTTGCCGAGGCTTGAGGGCAGCAACATCAATTGATTCGGGGTCCAGTACCTAGCTCCTCGATCGTTGGACGTGAAAACGCGGGAGCAAAGGAGGATACCCGGATCGTCCCGGGTCGGAGGGCAAGGCACCCGGCAGTTCACATGTTAACGGCACGCTTCACGGAGACAGTCCGCCCAGCGCGTAGTGACCTCCTATCCGTAAAAGTAATATAGTTGACTTCCCAGAACGTAAGAGCGTCTCAAAAGTACATAGAACATTCTTCCTGACCATACGGTTCCCTGATGAGACTCACGATGGTTACGCCTCAGGGTCAAACCCCAGGAACGCGCCCCTGAGACCGAAACAGCGGCGGGGACCAGACGCATGAGTGATGCGGCAAAGCCAACACCGCGGGAGCATGGCTCGTACATGGCTCTTCTCCACGCCGCTTCAAAGCTGGGTCGCTTTGGGGATCGCGGGTTAGGAGGGGGGAGGGACGTGGCGGGGAGGAGGGCGATACACGTATTCGCTTACACCGGGTGCAAGAAACATGGCGGCAGCAATGGCCCAGTTTCGCTTTCCGTCTTTGCCAACCTCGCAGCCGCACCCGTTACTTGAAGGGCACAAAGTATAATCTAATACGTGGTCGGTGCACCTCCGGGGACACCCGCTGAAACCCTCCCGGCCTGGAACGAGACGCATCATATCCCCCGGCGGGGGGGCGACGCCAGAAAACAACATCTGTGGTGAGGCATTTCTGAACAATGCATTATGACCATCAACTCGCGTCTCACAACAGCACGGAACTCGCGCATTCCAGTGACACAAGAGTCAATCACCCCTCATTTATCTAAGTTCTGACCCTGTCTTCCGCAGACCGCCGGGCTGGGACCAAATAAACGTATTCATTGATTAGGGAAGGGAAAAATTAGGCGGGTGGGGTGGAGGATTGGGGAGAATAGCCAATGCGGGAGAGAAAGTGCATGTTGTGCTACATGAGGTGTCGAGGCCGGGGTGTACGTGCCGGACGGGGCAGGACATCACGCGAGGAGGGGCGCTGGCCTGCACTGCTGTGTTGTGCTAGACGCTGACCCTGTCTGTGCTTGTAGCGCGAGTAAGAACTCCCCCTTGCCGGCCATTGAGATTCTTTTCAACGCTCAGCAACGAACGAGATTGGCCCAAGTCTCGCACAGTGGCCGGGGGTGGCCTATCTCGGAGATTTCACAGCGGGGCGATTTCACCGGGGGGGGGGAGAGTCAGCGGGGCCCCCATCCTCTCATACGATATAAATTTGTTCAGCAAAGTTCATATTTCTTTAGCGCTTATTGGGCGCTATCTAGAAAATTTGACGGATCCCACGGCCGAGGGAGAGGGTCACTGACATCACTCCAGCGGTGAACATTCCTGCGTGGGGCCGCTACTATTATTTGCTTTCGTTTCTTAATACGACGTACTCGATATGGGGGCTATCTTTTCGCCACCGCTTGAAAGCCGGTGAAGGAGGTCCCCCGTCGAATGGAGGGAAGATGGGGCGGGAGGTTTTCCTTGGTGCCGAGGCGGGTGTGACGAGCGTGCCACCAGCCCTACGCAACCTCGAGCAACAGAACTTTTGTTGCGAGACTGCTTCGAAATCCTTCCCCCCCCTCCCCCAGGAGGCCCCCCTCCTCCGAAGTTCCGGGACCGAAGCACAGGCTTTTCACAGTACTCCTTGCTGCGTAGCCGGGGAGCGGTGTCGCCCCGGCGCGCTGGTTGGGCCTTTGCGCCGTGCGACGTCCTCGATCCCGCTTGTTTCGGCTGGGGGCCTGAGAGTCTTCCACGCGGGGTGTCGGTCAGGCTCCTCCCTGGTTCCGTCAACCGGAACGAGAAGCTGAGACTCCATAGCAAGGCAGATCCCGGGGAATGGCGTCTCTTGTCCGCGATAATAGGGTAGGTTCACTTCACGTAGTCTGCACAAGCCTATCTCGGATGCTGTTGCCAATGTGATGTACGAAAGGACCCTTTGGAGGTTCGTGATACTGGACCCATGTCCACCCCACCCGCGGCTCCGGCCCTTCGCGGAATACGCGCTTGCCTTGGCAGGGGAGTTCGCTCCCGACGTACTGCGCTCGTGACACAAGGTTCAAGGCGCCGTGACACCCGCCCCCACGCGGTGTTCTCGTCTGGTGCATTTCAAATGCACTCACCTGTGACCCCAACACCAAGCTCCGAATCGATCAGCAACGCACCCTGAGCCTTTCTGTCATCAACCGTTCCTCCATGGCTGGCAGTCACGAGGGAACACCGCTCTGTGCCCCGGCCTTGGCGCCCCGGTTCCCACCGGCGCAAACTCCCTTGGGATAGTGTTACATTTTGCTTCGTCGGGTATCATTCTTCTGCGCATTAGTGAACTCACGGGGGAATTAAAATTTTTTTCTGAGAGCGACGACTGTTGCTGCTGGGGCTGCCAATCATGGGCCCCAAGCATCCATATGCAGGAGCGAGGTCTCGAAGCGAGCCACTCGTGCGTCGGGCCTGTCGGAGGGGAGCGTGGGGGTCCTGTTGGCCCCACCATTGCTTCCCGATTCCATCCTTCGGTGCCCCGCAGTTTGGCCCACCCTTGGCTTCTATTTCCTTGCTATTTTGTGGCAACCGCTCGCGATAGGAGTTAGCAGAATGCGATCGCACTACCCCGGTACTGATGATACTTTCCTTCCAATAAGTCGGAGAGAAAAGCGCCGCAAGATCGGGAGTTCGCAACCGCCCATGGGGGACGCTGTGCGGATGCGGGGAATACGGACTCTCCGAATGGAACCCCCACTGATGTCTCTCTGCAGGGTCGCAGTCAGGCTGCGCATTATTGCTGGCCCCTCCACGGGCCCGAATCATCCCCTCCCATCTCCTTTGGCAGGACCTTCCACTCGGCCACTTGGTTCCAATGGAGGCCGGTCATGATGCATGCAGAGAGTAGGTGCCTGGCATGGAAGCTGTGAAGAACATCACGCCTTCGACGGGGGACCCCACCGAGATCAACCCCCCGTGGGTCTAGGGTGTGTTTTCGCCACCTTGAGATGGAGGGAGGACATGACCTGAGAAAAGGCCCGAGGAAATGGCGCTTCCCAAAGAATGTGAACTCGCTTGTTTACTTCGGTCCCATGGTGTGAGGGCTAAAAGGGAGGAGGCGAAGGGAGGGGGGGAAGCGAAAAGCTCTGGTCCCTCCACGTGAAGAAACGGGCGACGAAGGGTGGATGGTGCCCATCATGATTCGCTCCGCATCCCGTCTGGACCCTCTCGATCACCTGGACGGGAAAAAAAGAGCCACGATGCGCGCGCTTCCAACCTGTTGCATCATGGGCGCAGGGAGCCCTTCCATTGGGCGGAGGCCGTGGAGAAAGAGAATCGGATGTGCTAACCCGAGCATTGAATAAGCTTGTTGCTTCCCCGCCGTCCGATCTTCGAAGGGTATCCCCTCTAGTGGCACGAATACAGCTGGGAAGGGATCGATGATATCAGCTGTTCCCGGATCTCGGCACGCCAGTCGTTGGGGGTCCCGAGACAGGTGGCCGATTTAGGGTGATGCAGGAAGTGGGAGCATCTGATACGTGCCCGCGGAGTGTGGCGGACGTTTGTGTTCCCAGCTGCGGCGTCGCGAATATTCGTTTGTTGGATAGCCATGCATCTTCCCGCTGCTCTATTATGGTGTTGCTGCAGCGCGTTGCTCGGGGCGGTCTGCAAAATGCTCCAAGCGCCCAACTGTGCAAATAATGTGCACTTTCGCATCTCCAGGGAGAGTGAGTTACGAAAGTGCGGAACAAAACTGATGCTAATAACGTCTAACCCTTGTTAACGCCATCGGGCTCAAACTCAGCTGACGGTCTCCGCGGAGGGGCGGCAGGTCCAATCCCGCGGAAACATGGCCCTCGCACGTCATGATGCCCATCGCCTCGACAGAAAATACACATCGCTGCCAGTCCCCAAATCGAGATACACTCGCTCTCCCTCCGTGACCGAGCTCTTGCCTGCATCCTTTCCTTACTGGCCGCTGATGCTGGGACCCCCAAGGCCCTGCGCAGGACCGCAGCGCGCATTGCCGTCTTTCCCGACCAAACCCAATCAGCCAGTCCTGTCATGGCGCCAGCGCTAGGATGGGGCAAGTCCCAAACGTGCTTCCCGCTTCACAAAGCCTGGCGCCTCCAATCGGAGTGTCGCAGCAGGAAATCTTCTCGTGCTAAACTGTGACGTACGAAGAATGGAGATGCTTAAATTAGCACCTATCTTTATTTTGTTGGGACCAGACACCCGCCTCGCTAAGATAAGGTTGAGAAATAAAATACATAGCCCTTTATCTGAGCTTTTGGTATCTGTTTGCGCATGAGTAATAACGACAAGCCATGATCGTCCGCGTTTAAACAAGCCACAGCGGAAAGGGTCTCGCCTCGCCGACGCACCCCGACAACCGACGGCGAGGGACGCCGATGGTCATCTTCCATGGCGGGCTAAACTTTCCACGTTGGGAAAGCGAGCGGGGCAGAATGCCCCTGCTGCTGCATGATGACAGGCCTGCAGGTCTGGCCAACGGGTGGAGGGGTGTGTTCAAATGGGGCAAGTTGGCCATGTCTGAAAGGGGGGAGGAGAGGAAGGAACAGGGATTCTCGATGATGACGGGGAGTGGGGAACTGGGGCTGGTGGGAAGGCAGGAAAATGGCGCATGCTGAGGATGCTTGTGCTGTGGGATTCCGTTGAAAGGAGGTGACAGTGCGCAGTGGCGGTTCTGATTATAGAGAGGCATACTCGTATTGATTGTTCAAGGCGCTGGACATTCCAATAAACGCGGACATGAAGCACCACCCCAAGACGGTCTGGAAGAGGGAGAGGTTGAAGTGCCGAGTGAAGGGCGGATCACGAGCTTCAACCGCCAAGACGTCGAAATAAACTGGGATATATACTTTTCCCTCATCGAGTCAGCGTGTCGCAACGTATATTAGCCCGCAACCCGCCGTTTCAAGGTTTCTCCTCCCCCAACCGCGTCGAGATCTCGCTTGTTCTGTTTCGTGCTTTTGTGCTCAGTGGGATCGCAGCACAGACCAGGACCGGGGGAAGACGGGATCGTGGAGCCAAGACCTGGGGGACTGGAGATGCAGGTGGTTCTGCAATCTCGATGTACCGAGCACAGTGTTTTCCCAACACGTCTTTTCAGGCAATGTCTTCAGCACCGCCTGTCGTTCGTAGTTGCCCTGCGTGGCTTCCGACGGTGAACCTGTCTTCAAAACAAGGTGAGCGTTAGTCAAAATCTGGCCGATCCCGCCCTGGTTTCAGCCAGCTCAGATCCGCTCTCGTTTCCGCCCATTGGGTCGGGCCCACACACCCGCCTCGAACATTGATGTGGACGTTTTGCTCCTGCTCCTCCCTGCTAGAAACCCGGCCGGAAAAGCAAATGCCCCCCACACCCGCTGCTCCCGCCATGAAGGAGACTCGCAATGACCAAGCCCCACTTGCGCCGCTGTCCAGCAATTTCACGCTCTCGGCCAGACTCCTGGCTGCGCTGTCTCGCTTCGTCGCAACCTACGCGTGTACGGGCTGCGACTTGTTTCCTCCAAGCCACCACGGAAACGGGCCTACTACTATCTTTAGTCTACTGTGCCACTGTCTGGCCTGGTTCTGTGCGCTCCCCGTCTTGGCGATTCAGAGAACCCAAGTTTTAGCCCTCCCATTTTGTCTCGGCGGGCTTGGTCTTGGCAGTTACGTATCCTGCCACAGATGGCGCTTGAGGAAAATGGGCGTGGGATAGTTTTTCCCTTTCCCCACCGTCTCACGCCCCTCCCGCCAGTGCGAAGAAGCGCCAGGCTCGCTTTTTTGTATTACCTCGTACATTGGCCCCCCCCCCTGCACAACAATGGGGTCGCCCACACCCAACCCTGTGTGATTAGGTGGACTCGAGTCTGGTGAGTCGGCGCGGTCCTCAATTCGGCCGACGGGCGAGTAAGAGGTACGAGGGTAAGGGAGACGCGAGCAGTGCGTGCCCTTCAACTCCGACCCGTCGGTGTCCCATATGGATATTTACCGTGCGAAATGCTCCTGCCACACCTTCGAAAGTAACCTGCTTGGCGCCGCCTCCGCGGCTTTCTCTCTCCTCACCCCTTGTTAGTGGGAAAAGGGCTCGCACTAAATGCTGCAGAGCTACCCTTACTTTATATCCTCACGGACCCCGTCCGCACATAGCAGCCTCGTAGACTACCTTTTCCCTTCAGCTCCTTTTTGAGTCTTCGTCCTTTGAAGTCCTCGCTTCTATAATTTGACTTTTGAGGTGTCGTTGTTCGGACCTCGAGAACACGCTCTTGTTCTTCGAGGATAGCACTAGAGCTGATTGTCGTACATTACGGGGCAAAGAGACCATCGTGGGCCTTCAAATACTTGGTTCCTGTGCCCTCTTCTCGAGAAAAGAACTCGCCGACTGTCTCAGCCGCATCCCGGTATTCCAGCCCCGTTTCAACAGCAGGGTTCTGCGTCTGCTCCAGTGTTGAGCTCCGAACCCGGCGACGAAAATCAACACCACGCCGGATTCATTTTGAGCCGCCAAGCTTACACCGCGCCGTACGGCCTTTTTTTTTTTTTCGATGAAAAGCTGCAGAAAACCTCCCGAACGAACGGTCGCGACTTCCTCTCGTTGTTTACCGTAGGGGGAAGGAACGGAAGCTCCACAAACGTCCACCAAACGGCGCCGTCTCAGCACTTTCACCACCGGCTCAACAACAGTTGAAGTCAACCCCTCGGGCAACCCCAGTTTTCAGGAACAACCGCGCATGGAGAGGCGTGCTTCCGAACACCTGAATAAACTCATATAGCACATCCTTGGGCCAAGTCGCGCTCCTGCGTCCAAAACCGAGATCCTCCGATACACTAGGAAGCGACACTTTTTTGGGAAGGACCCCACGACCCCTCTTTCTCATTTCCTCACGGGATTCGGCCTTGCCTTTCGGCACCCACCTACCCACACACGCTGAACACCACTGCACCTTTCCTCACCATCCTTTCACACATCCTTCCTGACCGACACAGGAAGAGCTCTACCCCCTCACATGGGTTGGTAGTCTGGTGCCCTCTCATATCCCTCTGGGGCCCTCTCCTGCCAAGTGCGCCTTTCGAAAGTTGGAGGCCACAGACTCGGTAGATTCGACTCCGACGCCGACTCTCCAGTGGTCCGGGCACACCGAACAACACCGGCGCTCCTTCCACACCCACCCACCACCAGGATACACGCGGAGACGGTACCTCGACTAGCGATTACTCCGGTAATCCAGTGCCAACCCTGAGAAGACACTTGGTCTTGGCAAGGGAGCGACCCATCCGAATACCCGTTGTGGCGTTCTCAGGCCAGAAGTCGTCTGTCCTTTACACCAGTGCAGCGATACACAAATACCACACTGGCAACCCTCGCCACGCCAAACGCTGCGTACCTCTTTAACCTGGTCACATATCCTGCAAAGGAAGAAGGAACCAGAGGAACGTCTTGTGGTACCCCACAATCCCAACTGCGGCATCACATCAATTAACGCCAAGCTGCGTCATTCTGCCTACAATAATGGCGCCCCAAGGTGCATTGGCCACTGAGCCGCGGCCAGCCTTCAACCAGTCTGTCTTCTCTCCAGGTAAGTTGCATATGTCTCCTCTGCAATGGGCCCAACATGCCGGATGCGTGTAGCTGTACATTCTACCATGTACTCGACGCCGACCCCTCCCCTCCTCCTTCCACTTTCCTGCCTTCGCCTTGGTTTTCCCTCCTGCGGCAGCTTCCAGAAGCATTTTGGTGTGACCGCGTCGGGCTTGCCGCTGGTACCACTAATTTGTACCTGCCTCCTCCGCCAATCCTCGTCGCACACCACCTCTGCCCGCAGCCCGCGCAGCTCTTCCAATCCCGACTCATCAAAGCTTAATTCCTCGCTTTTCGGCTCCGTCACCACGTTCTCCTCCCCGCCTAGCTCTTCCCTCCACTCTTCCCACAATATCCTTTTTTTTTTTTTAGCCTCTGCCCTTAAACAATGCTGGCTCCGGCTCCGCTACACTAGCTCTTTCTCTTTACCAAGGCCTCATCGGGCTAATTCTCCTCACCTGCAGGTTCCGAAGCCACCGAGACCACACAACCATGTAACCTGGAACCAACCGTTTCACGCCGCTCTCGAATCTACTCTACCGACCTGAGCAGCGCTATCCTCGAGGAAACCGAGTCCGAAAGTGAGTCGCCCACCGAACCTATCACGCCCATCAGCGGCAGGCAGTCCCGGGAATTTACAACCGTCCGCACTCAAGACACCTCCGAGGGCGAGACCGTGGGTTCCTACATTCCGTCGTCGCATCCCCTGCCGGTCGTGGTTAAGCATCCCCTGGCTGAGAGCACCAGCGCGTCGCCCACCCCTGCTGCTGAGACCCCCAACCCCGCCGCGGACTCCCGAAACGGCGCTCCGCTGTCACTGGTCCAGACCAGCGATCAGGAACGCCCGCCGCGGAACCCGACTCCTGCCAAGAGATCGTCCTTCACATCATCGACCAGCTCGTTCCGGAGGTCATTTTCCTCCGTCTCTATCAAGGTGGGCCTCTTCCGGCGCAGCGGCAAGGACTCCGGTGCATCCAGCACCGCGACGTCGGACACAAACCTGAATGCGCAGGCCACCAGGTCACACAGCCGCAAGTTCTCCCTCAGCAAGTCGGGCACCACCACCCGCTCCAACACCCCGCCGTCGCCGGGCTCGCCTCCCCTCGAGATGACGTTTCTCGGACGCGAGCACTCTACGAACGGGGATGCGCACGTCAATGGGCACTCTGCGGGAGACGAGACCCCGAAGAAGGCCCGCGCCGCCACCGGCCTCAGCATCAGGGGCCGCGCCGTGAACTTCGTGCAGGCCAATGTCCCCGGCCGCGACAAGGACAAGAAGAAGCCCAAGCGGCGCGCCAACAGCTTCGACGGCCACAAGGACAAATCGTCACGGCCAACGACGGCAGCAGATAATGAGTCGCCCTTCGTGCCCGCCGAGCGGCTGCCTTGGCCGTACCCGCCCGACCAGGGGACGGGCGCCAAGGCGCGACGCATGAGTCTGAGTCTGCCCGACGATTTCACCGTGGACGTCGCCGAACTGCTCTCCGAGTTCGAGTACCAGCACAAGATTCTAGGCCGCCACGGCAAACACCTCGGCAAGGGTGCGACGAGCAAGGTCGCACTGATGATGCGCAAAGGGTGCCCCGGTGAGCTTTACGCTGTCAAGGAGTTCCGCCGCAAGTCGAGCCGCGAGTCGCAGGACGAGTACGAGAAGAAGATCAAGTCGGAGTACAGCATTGCCAAGAGTCTGCACCACCCCAACATCGTCGAGACGATCCGCCTGTGCACCGACCACGGCCGGTGGAACCATGTGATGGAGTACTGCGGCGAGGGTGACCTCTTCGGTCTCGTGGAGAAGGGGTACCTGAAGCAAGATGCGCGCGCCGCAGACCGGTACTGCCTGTTCAAGCAGCTGGTGCAGGGCATCAACTACTTGCACTCGAACGGCATCGCGCACCGCGATATCAAGCTGGAGAACCTGCTGATTACGAAGGACAGCAAACTTAAGATTACAGATTTTGGTGTGTCGGAGGTGTTCTCAGGCATCCACCCGGGCCTGCGCGAAGCGGGCGGCGTCTGCGGCAAGAACATGGTCGAGCTGCGACTGTGTGAGCCGGGCATTTGCGGCAGTGAGCCGTACATCGCCCCCGAGGTACTCGCCAAGAACGGTGCGTACGACCCGCGGGCGCTGGATGTGTGGAGCTCGGCTATTATTATGATCCAGCTCATCTTCGGCGGCAGCCTGTGGGGCAAGGCGAGCACGAGCGACCCTAGCTACGCAGGCTTTATTAAGGCGTGGGACGACTGGGACGCCAAACACGCCGAGGCTGGCGAGGACGAGGAAAGCAGTGAGCCGCGCGTCCCCAGCGAGGGCGATTACCCGCACATCCTGGCGTTCGACCGCTTTGTCAAGCCGCCTGCTCTGCGGCGGCTACTGCTCCGCATGCTTAACCCGGACCCGGCGCTGCGGATACACATCGGCGACGTGCTGAACAACCGGTGGATGAAGGGCGTCGACTGCTGCCAGCTCGAATCCTACGAGGACCCGGCGCCCATTGACGTGTCAAAGAAGAACGCCATGAAGGGCGCCACCAAGATCTACTGCCATAACCACCTGCCGCCGTTCTCGCCCTCGGGAGCGCCCTCTGTGGGGATCATGCCCGGGAAGCCTGGGTACTGACCTGGCCTCTGACAGCGGCTTTTTCCTCACTGTCTTGAAATGCATTGATTTGGGCTGTTTATTTTCTTAAAAATAACATTATGGTGCGGTGGCTTGGTGTCTGGTCTCGACTAATGTCCTACCGAGACTAGCAAGGCGGGTGGTATCTGGTAATGCGGAGGACAACACACGGACGGATATCCCTCGCCCTGGAGATCAAGTAAATGGGATGATGGGGGCATGTACATATGGGGAAGCGCAAGAGCTTCTTGGCCCCCCTTTTTTTGTTTTCCTTTGTTTATAGCTTTCTATTTTCTTTTGTGAACGTGCAACGAGAGGCGTTGGACGCATGGCATGGAAACAAAGAGGAGTTGGAGGCGTATTGAAAAGGAGTGAATTGAAAATGAGTCCTCTTTTTGTTTTTGAATATGTGCTGTTTGATTTTTTGATTTTTTGGGGGGGATTTTTATATATATATTTTTTTTTCTCCGCGATGCTCTACTGTCAGCGAGGAGGCGCTTGGTGGTCTTGCCTTGGTGTTCAGTTTGGTGTTAGGTGCTGGAGTTCTTTACCGGGCGCAGTGGGCGTGCTGCGTATCGAGAAGAAGCAGAGTTTTGGGGAAGCCCCACGTGGGGGGAGTGAATGGATAGCAAGATGGGACGACAAGTCTTGGCCCCGCAGTTGAATGAGAAGAGGAACTCCGGAGAACAGATAGCGAGGCAAGAGGGGATAGGGGAGGGGAGGTAACATGACGTCCATCGCACAAAGGCGTTGAGCGTGGGACATTACAGGGATGAGCGTGGTATAGAGTACGACGAGGTACAGTGACCTGTATCCTGAACGGGATGTCCTGGGCTTAAACCGGTCCGAGAAAGGAAGTTCCACGAATGGGGCGGAGTCCCGTTTGCGTCACGGAGGACACGGGTGCTATTCTTATCGACGGAGACTGGGGTAGTCATTTGTAGGCGGGAGGAGTGATGGGCCGGTTTGGGGGTTACTATTACCCTGGTAGCACGGAGGACGAGACGAGGAGGTTGAGAGACAATTGGCGGTGGGACTCGATGTCATGTTGGGAATCAATCTCTATACTGTTATGAAGGCAGACGCTATGCTCTGCCTACCCTGCCTTTCACTATCCTGGATACCCGATGGGGCTCGCCATAAATAACACTAATTATTTCCTGCCCAGGGTAACGGTATCGTATTAGTTCGTTGACGTTGAGGTCGTGATGCTCGTGTAAGTCCAGACGTCCTAGCCAATCCCTGATAGTAGACTGCACTCAGTTGCTCTCAGGCTACGCTCCCAGCATCTCTGCCACCTCATCCAACAGCTCCACCGTCTCAGCCGGGCTCGCGATCCAGGCAGTCGTGCACACGCTCCTCGCCTTAAAATCGTTCGAGCCCGCACTAAGGAACTGATCGCCTACATGCAAGGTGTTCTCCCCCCTAATTTCCGTCTTAACCCCATTGCTCTCCCCCACCCCAACCTGCTCCGCAATCCGCGAACTCTCACCTGCTTCTCCGGAAGCTAGCTTCTTCCTAAAGTACTCCTGACATACGGACACGCCCCACGACTTATCCCCGATATCAACAAATACGTCGTTCCCGCCGTTGAAGGCGCAGAACGGGATGCGCTTCTTCTCCGGCTCGCGCAGAGCGTTGACCTCGAGCGTCTTCTGCACCACCAGCACCGTCTCCTCCAGTGTCTCCCGCGCGATACGGATCCCCTTCTCCTTTGGAATGATCCCCACTGCGCGGTCCTTGCGTATCAACCTGGCCGGCAGGTCCAGCGCCGCCATGCAGCCGCGGAGCGCCTTCTCGGCCACGTCAAGGAGGCTCTTGATGTCGGCGTCGGACCAGGTGGCCATCTCCGGTGTAAGCCACTCAGAGCGGGGGACGGGCGCGAGGAGGTGCTCCGAGGAGGGGTCGAATTCGAAGAGGTAGTTTGCCTCACCGCCCATTATGATGATGTTGTGCTTCTGCTGGGGGGTGAGGTAGGGGGAGTCGGCGATGGTCTTAAGGAGACCGTGCAGGCGGGAATAGTAAAGGTCCGCGGTGGTGTAGCCCGCCGCCGTGACGATCCCGATCTTGATATCCCGGCGCATGAGATCTGATGGTATTAGCTACTATGCATGAAAGCCTGGGTGTACGAAGCGTTACCTATTAGCCGCGGAACAATGGGGCTCTCTGGCTCGAGGGACATGCCGTCGTCGTAGAGTGTGACATCTCCGTCAAAGGTCGCGAGCTGCAGGCCGCCGCCACGCGCCACGGCCAGCACTTGTGCCGTGTTGAGCACCAGTCGCACGTCATTGAAGGACGGTGCGACGTAGCGGCGGGACGAGATGTAGCGCTTTCTGTCCTGGTACTTGAAGGCGTCCTCGAGGGGGAGGCTAGTGAAGAAGGGGCCCGCGGAGGGAACGAGCAGTTTTAGTTTTGAGGGCAGGACTCGTTTTTCGGTTTGGTGGAGGACTGCCGTGGTTAGCATCCAGCGGAGGGGACTGAATGAAGTGGTGGGGGGGCATCCTCACTATAGTCGTCTACCATCTGTTCTACGTCCTTGAGGATCTCGGCGTAGCGGCGGTGCGCCTCGGCCGCCATATGACCGACGTTAGCCTCGCCCTCGTCAAACACTCCCGTCGGCTGGGAGTGTATGACGAAAGGGACTGCCAGCAGCGCCTTAATCCATTCTGGTGATGGTCAGTATAAGCCCCCAATGCTGGGTAGTTTCACATTGGCACTCTTGGGAAGGGATAGAAGTCGGTGAGAGTGTGATTACAGCGGCCTTGGCCCCAGGGTTCGTCCTCGGGCTTCGTGGCGCTCTGATGGGTTGTTGGGGAGCTGGCGTTGTGTCATGCGACACTGGACCAACGAGCGGTCGGGGATAAGGGAGGAAATGCGACATCGGTTGACGGTACCTATAAATTGATCCCGGCGATGGGTCTTGAGGGCGTCTAGAAAGCGGCGTGACGGTCAGCATAGCTCTAATCGCGGCGCCTATCTGCAAGGGAGCTCGATTGCAGCATCGTAGAATGCTAGCTCGATATGTCGTCATCGGAACAACTTACACTCCACCCTGTATCTGGTCGTCATCTTGGGACCTCGCAAATACGCAATTGGAACGCTGGAACTCGCTAGCGATAGGAAATATTAAGAAGAATATAGACGGGAAGGAAGAGCGGAAAGCAAAGGTTTAAGAGCTCTGGTCTGATCACGAGGGAAGAGGTCAGTGCCATGATTGCTCAATCCGGCAGTAGCCACCAATCGGCGGGGTGTCACTCGCCCCTCAGCGGGCCTGCAGGTACGTGCATGACGCAGAGCGCAGGGTTACACAGACGAGCCCCGATACGGACATCGGCCACCTCCGATCCGCATCTGACCGCCTATCTTGACAGCGCCCAATCCCGCCTGCCACAGGCAACCAGGCCTCGACCTCTGATCCTCGATTTGCGAATACCCGTTGTGCTATCTCAAGAAGTGCGCCATAACAGGAAGACAAGTCAGCGAGTGATTACGCATTACGAACGACGGGGAACTATAATGGGAAAAAAATAAAAATAAAAAACAACCGTCTATCCGATCCTACATGCAGGACGAAACATGCTAACTGTAAATGCAGAACTACCCTCTAAGCCTTGGGGGCAACATGTTGCGTCGACAGGGCCAGGAAACAAGACAGCAGTGGGATGGATAGTTGGGTCGCCCATGAGTGTCTCACCGTGCACGCGACGACTTAAGCAGCGAGCTTCCGCTTAATGCGTTGTTGAATGCGTCTAAATCAACTTTGGCACCGACTGTGATCGAGGCACGTCTCGCAATGCCTCCCGTTAATAACGCGACGAGAGGCTAAACCCGCGGCGATAGCATCGTGGAATGCCTCTCTGGACCCGCTGTCGAGGGTGTTGTGTCGACCTTTTCATCTTCGATATCCAGGCGCTAGCAAGTATGTGTCGTTCCAACTCCGACTTCCAGAGCGAGGGCTCGTCCTCCCCGGTGGTGTTACCCACTGCCACCAAGGTCGTCACTCCGCCGTTTGGTCTCTGGATGGGTCGAGCTCTGATCAGGTCTGCTTCCCAAGCGTTCTCAATGACACTTGGCTGCGCCGCGCCGACTTTATGCTTGGGTCTGGGAATGACCTTGGTGCACCCACTCCATCGGAGGTCTAATATTCCTGTGTGTCCGGCTCGGCCGTTTCGTCTGCCGTGTTTGTCCACTCTACCTGGCATGGTGATGTTCTCCCGGCCCCCCCCTGTTCGGTGCACTTGCTTCCTTGGACGCCTGGGGCACAATGCACATCCTCTGTATCAGCCTCGTTATCGCTCTTATCTCTTTTTTTGGCTTGGCAACTTCGCATTCCTCACCTTAGCAATTCCTTCATCACATCTGAGAGTTGCTCGCCCGGCTGCAACTCCCTCATGTCCTGCGACAGTTCCTCGCCACTCGCCGCCCCCCAGGTCCCTTGTCGCTTCCAGCCTCATTCCACCATTCGATGCTTCTGAAAGAGCGTTGTGTGCCTCCTGCGGGGCATCCCTCGATCGAAGACTGCTTCTGGGCGTTTCTGCCGCTCCGGACTCCGTGGGGATGCCTCCGTGTCTTGCTAGGAGTCGCCTGCGACTCGGTTAACTTTATCAGGGCTTCTTTTCCGCTTCGTCGATGCGTTCGCTTGTGTCATGGCTACCGTCGGCTGGCACAGGAGGTGGGAACTGTGGTGTGTCCTCCCAGCAGACGGGACTACATCGACCATCTCGGGGCCTCGCCCCTGCTTCGTTGGCACGTCTGCTCCTGGGCGGCCCTCCTCCCCCTTTGCTGTCAGGGGGTTTGAATGGCGATTTCCTGGGTTTGCGTATCCTGCACGTGGCCTGCAACTCCGTCGGCCACGGCCGGGCTTCCCCCAGGCTTTGTCGGCATGTCCGCCCGTGGGCGGTCCCTTGCCTGAAATGGCTCCAAAGCAAATGGGCTTCCCAACACGAGCCCAACTCGTACGGGTTCCCGGAGCCAGCTCTCAGGCCTGGTTCAGCTGGAAGCTTGTGAGGAACTCTGGCCTGGTCGCTAGTCATCTACCATGCTTTGTTCTTGCTATTGTCCTCATCGACATACTCTATTCTTCCTTCCCGCCGTTCGCGTTGCCAAGCCTTGTTCCTTCTCTCTGGTGCCCTGTTGCCGAGGTTTGTTCCTCTTTTCTGACTCTCTCATCTTCCACACTCCTGGGAGGGAACATCAGTTCTCTCCCCAGAATATGGCGTGCGTGGCGTGAATAGGAGCTTAGACTCCGTCTCAGACCTATTACTTTCAGCCCTGTCTAATACATGTTACCAAGGATTAGAGTAGCAGCATGCAGGCACTCTTTCTGTAAGTACATTGATAGAACGGTGGATATTGGTATCAGGTACAAAGAAGCATAACTGACGCTCTCTGGTAGGTTATCCACAGAGTCAAGGACACGGCTAGCGGGAAACTAGGTGATAAAGATGGAATATAAACCACTGTATCTGTAAACAGATAGCTTATATAGGGAGGGTCAAGCGGCCCTGATGTTCTTACCAAGCCGTCCTCAATGGAATCTCACTCTCTATGTTCTCATGCAACATGAGGTGAGAGGACTTCCATGACGCGTTCACCATGGGAAAGGATCCATTCGTGTGGGTCCTTCCTCCCGGATGTCCCGTCCCGGTGCGAATCAGCCGAGTCGATTATAAGATCCTCGCACTCAGCCATTGACCCCGTAAGGCGCAATACCATCACCCGGTCCGAGGATTTCGAGCTTGATTGTGACAACTCTACGCCGCCCACGAAGTCCATGAGCATTCAGGATGCGCCCAAAACCAAAAGCGAGCAGACCCACGCCGGCGGACAGACACCGAGTGCGAGTTGGACGGACGACGAATGCGACGTAACACCTCGACGAGGGCTGACGCAAGGCCTTCTGAGGGACGGCACAGTCACCGTCCGGTGAGGAGAAGTATGGCAAGAAAAAGCAGCTTTCGAAGCCTATCTTCGTGCGCGACGAGCCTTCACCTCTAGGCGAAGGTGGAAACGGTCAAGTATGGAAGTCCATGTCGCTTACAAATACACTCGCCATTTCGTAGAGTTTTGTCGCAAAAGGAAGTCAAGTTTGGCGTGATGACAGCACTCTCTTTCGCTTTCCGCTTGCTTCTCGAACCACTGGGTACATGGGATACGGGATCAAGGACCGAGATAGTTGCAAGCGTAGAGAGCATGCTGGAGTCGTTTTTGGAAGGAGGGTAGCCGCTCACCCGGCTGACAGACTGGAGTAGTCTGTTGAGATGGAGATGTTGCCTCCCACGGTCCGTTTCAGCGGCTGTCATTCAAGGGGCGAAAGTACCTCACGGTAAGCGCTCCTCAAGGTGGCTCGTCGACACATAGGCTTCGCTATACTTCATGGAGCCGACTGGACAGATGACATGATACCAGACGGGATGAAAAGAGCGGGTATCCGATACTGGTCGTCACCGGCACAGGTCCAAACGGGCAGGTGATGCCCGAAACCCCTTAGATCGGCCCCGTCGGACTCCATCCCGGGAGAGTGGACTGGCCTGATTCCGGATTCCGTCAAGCTCAGCCAGCCCCGTCCGGTCAGAACCAGAGGGCAATATTTGCTGCCCGACCGGGGATCAACAGGATACATTGAGCCAGTCCTAGTATGCACAAGAGGGAAACCGGTGTAGTATGTCTTCAATGATGTCCCCAGAAAGGTGGCAGCGTGGTGAGAAAGGAAGGGCCAAGTGAACAGGAGGACGCGGAGGGCGGCACTGGTAAAAGGGAAACCCATCCCAAAGTCACGAGCTGAGGCGTCCTTCATGCGCTTTGCTGGCAGGAGCAACCCAATCGGAGGCCAACAACACGACTGACGTGCAGCAGAGCCTACATAAGCATGTTACGTCTTTCCCACCCGGACTTGCTGCCCGACACCATCTGATAATCAGTCGTCTCAACGACAGCCCCTCCTCGGTCAACGCACCTTGGGTAGCAAGTGTCGTTATTGTCCCACACTCCCTCAAGCTGAAGGGTCGGGTTGGGACTCCCTCCACGGCGCCAGGCCCCATCGCAGTAGATGAGGCTGCGACACGTAACCAGGCGCTCACCGGATGGATTAGAAATTCCGATCCTTGGATAGGGCCACGGCCCGCGGAATAACCTGAGAACTACCGACATGGAAAATGGGGGCACCCGGACGGAGACCTGTCGAGTCCCTTGCATGGAGTGGGGGCGCACGTCCTACACCCGTAATGTCCTCCTCTCCCTTCCCTGCCGCCATCTCGCCTCAATATCTCGTATGATCAATTGGTGTATAACACGAGGCTCACGCTGCAAAAGGGGAGGGCGCTGTGGGTTGTATTTGCCGCACCCGTCCGATTTGGGAAGCTTGCCGTCTGGTGTCCAGAAATTGATACCGTTCCCTTGGGTCCTGAAACTACTCTTCTAGGCCGCTTACATAGGGGTGTGGGCTGCTTCTTCCTTTTCTTCGGCTGGCAATCCCGCGTCGCTTGTCGGTGTATCCGGGCGTTGAGGGTGGGATGGTATTTGGCAAACGGATGATGGGCTTTCGGATAGGAGATGGGTCGGGTAGGGGCAATCAGGCAGGGTTGGGCTGTTGAGCCCAACAGTGATATCTATTTAATCTAATCTTCCTTTACCCTTGAAGGAAGATATGGCACGCAGGTCGTCGAGAACAGCTTCGAGTCTCGATATCTAAGTTTCCCCCACCATTTTGGCCGACATTGCCGCCGTCAGGATGAGCTCCCAGTACTGTTACCATCTTTTCTTTCTTATCAAGTCCCAGAACACTCTCGTCACATGGTTCTGTCGCGACTGTTATATGGGCCCCTGCTGGGCCATCCTCGAGTGTCGACTTTGTCAGGCACACCTCTGCAGGAGATGTGTATATGGCGGACACAGCAAGGAAGCAGCGGCGGTGGACTTCGGAGACTCACTGAAGGAATGAGTCTTCTGTTTCATGATTGATGAGGTTGGAAAACTAGGATATTGGTGTGGTTTAGCCGGTGGGCATTTGTACTTTCCGGGATGCGCAGGGCTAGGTGGACGAGGGTTTCCCTAAACGGGATGGCAAGCAAGATTCCAGCCTGGAGTGAGTCTCGCAGAAGACTTCGGAATGACTTCATTATCGCGAAGCCCGAACCTGGTGAGATGTATTTCTACTCATCACAGCTAGAAGTGCGGACAGGACCTTTCCCAAGCCTTGACTACCCAACTTACGCAGTGCAAGGCCAAAGATAATTCTCGTCCGAAGCACGCGCCTTTCAATCTCGACGCTACCGTCCTCACTGTCGAACACCTTGGCCCAGTTTATTCAAATATAGTACACATACCAGGTCAATTTTCGACCCATTCCACGACCAAGAGGCAATGATGAACAAAGTCACAGGAGGGGTTGATGAATGTCTGAAAGAGTATGGTCGTTTGACACTGTTTCTGTGCTTCTCTTCCTCAAGTTACGCGTATATGACTAACTCCTACTTCCATGCAGGCTTTATGACGACGGGGAATTCTAGAACTTCGTGAATCAAATGCAAGGACATGAGATACAAAGTCCACAAAGTCCTTATGTGTACGCAGTCCGAGCATTCGCTACGGCCTGCATATATGCAGATGGCCGGGGGAGGATGTGTCCCAGGCAGTGAAGCGGCAACGGGAATACTCGGGGAGGGTTTACTTCCGGCTCCGCTGCAGACGGGGACTCGGCTGACGATGCCAGGGTCACTGATCTCGATGACGGTGGCCCGACTGCGGTTTCGGCTATGGTGCAATATTTGTACCACATGAAGCATCCGGAGAAAACGGATCGGAAGGTGGGAAAGGCCGCGGTTGCGAAGGCCCGGCCAGCTTCATCCAACCTAAGCCTAGTTCCAGGATGGGGCGGGTGCCTTACGTCGTCATGCCAAAATATATTCTCTAGTAGAGAAGTACGGCAAGGACGATCTAAAGCTTTTTACAGGTACATCATTCAAGGAAATCATGAAGGGGTCTTTTAACTGGCGACTGGAATGACTTAGCAAAGTGTGTTAGGGAGGTTTATGCTGGAACGCCAGAGCGCAGCAAGGAACTCCTGGACGAGTTGAAGTCTTACTTCCTGAGGAATACGAACTTAACCGAGCCCATGGCAGCGCGGGACCTTCTCTTCGAGATGGCCCAGGTCGCCGTCGATCTCCTCATGGACTACCACAAGAACATAAGACCAAACGAATCTCATTCAGTTCTATGGAAGCCAGGGCCTTCGGGTTGAACGGATGGGGGTTGTTAACGGGGATCAATAGTGGAAATGGTCACCTAGTAACAGGACCTGGAGGGCATCAGACGGTAAAAGCGAATGGGATAGGTTCTGACCAGAGTTTGGGAAGTGAGGTCTAGCGTAGGGACAAAACTGTCAAGTCGCGTTCAAACCCTGGTGTGAGGATCGGGTTCTATTGTAAATGGAGATCTAATCCAAGTACTATCCAAATCAAAGCCATTGAAGTATCTCTCCTCGGAGTACATCATGACCGTCGTTCCTCCCAGCCTCTATGTGAAATAACTGTAGTCAGCATATTATGACGGCTTTGCGCCGATGGGATGCGTTTTCAGGTGACCTGACTAGCCCCGTCCCCTGTCCTTTCTTCCTGTGTCTAGTGGGATCTCGGCCGCGGCAATATCATATCATTGCGTCTTCCCGCATGCCTGTGGAAGGACGGGACCATATAGAGGGCATTTGGATGTTTCCTCAAGCCTTCCGTAAATCCCGCCTAAGAGATTGCGGGGCGGGAAGAAAGAGAGATGATGGGTCCGGGGAGTTCTCTGGACTTGACCAGTGTTGGGCGGATCAGGGTTTCCTAAAGTGCCAGGAAAGAAAACCGCGGGCAGAGTGTAGACAACCCTTTCCCGTCGACCACCTTCTTCACACCTTCCAATGACTGAACGTCGAAACCTCAAGTAAACAAGACGACCTCGCTAGTAAGTCTAGAACCGGAGCCGATCTTGACTCCGTTGTATTTCTCTCTTCATTGGGTATAAAACCTAGCTAAATCACACAAGTTTACTTATCTTCCCTCAACAGCCCCGTCCCCAGAGCCAGCCTCAACCCCCTCCTCCCCATCAAACATCTCATCGTCCATCCACCCCGCATATCCATCATCCTCATCATCCTCAACCATAGGTACAGACACATCCTGTCGCTTCACACTATCCTCCGTATTCACCACCGTCGAAGCAGGCTCACTGCTCTTGACATCCTCGTCACCCCTGTCCTCGGCACCACCGCCGCCCGTAAGCTCGGACAACTGCGGTGATCCAGGCTGCGAATCAACCGGTGCCGGAACGACGAACAGATTCTCGTCCTGCTCCTCCCGAGTTGGCCTTTTGGGAAGCGGCGGGGGTGGTATAGGCCTCCTCTTCATCCTCTCCCCATTCCTCTCCCCTTCACTCTCGTCCTTCCCATCCTCGGCACCCTTGTCCTCCTCCGCGCCATCCCCGCCGCCTTCAACACTAAGCACTGCCGCCTGCCTCTCCGGCAACAAAGGTGGCGGCAAGGGCTTCCTCCTCGGCGGGATCTTCGTCGTCTTGGACGACTTGTCCGGAGGCGGCAGTGGCGTCCCGGGCGGCGGGAGCGGCCTTCCCCTCCCCATCGGCTGGCTCAGATCCACGCCGTGGTTCCTGTCGCCGCCGGGCTGCCCCTTCTGCCCTTGCTCGTTCCTCTTCCGCTGCAGCGCGTGCAGTCCCCACTGCTTCGCCTGTATTGCGGCGTTGCTCACGGCCGCGAAGGTGTTGTTCTTCACCCCGCTGTTGGAGCTTGTGGTCGTGGCGGACGAGACGGAGGCACCGGTGTCCTGCCGAAAGAAGCCGCGCGATATCGAACCCGTTTGGCTCCTTAGAGATGGGGTCCTTCCGTTGGCTGAGGTTGTACTGTTGACCGATTCGGTAGATGAGGTCGTGTGCCGCCTGTTAATACTGTCCGCGGACGCAAGCGAGGATGTATCTCCACGCATAACGTCATCTACGGGCTCGTTTCCACCGCGCTCAGTGTCAGTGCCTCCTGAGGATTTCGTTGCAAGCGAAGGCCTGATGCTGGACAGAAGGGGTGAGTTCGCCTTCGGCGGTGACCCGGCAACGGCTGACAGCGTGGTCAACGCCTCCTTCTTCCCAAGTGACGCTTCTCCCTTGGCAGAGTCCTGCGCGATGCTCACATTCGGACTACTCCGCGCGGACGCAGGCCACGAGCCTAGAGAGCTCGTGTCAATGCCCGTAGTGGCCGCCTTGACTTCCTTCTCGCTCTGTGCTTTCGTAGAGCCCTTCCGGCCAAAGATACTTGCAGTAGGACTCTTCAGGACAACCGGATCGGTGTAGCTCTTCTCTAACGGGTGCGTCTCTTTCTGATCGGACAGATCGAGTGACTCAGGCTGCGGGTTCGACTCGCCGCTAGGCTCCGGCGCACTAATGACCTCAGGAGGAGGCATCTCAGTCTCGTTATCAGCCGCCCAGATTCCTCCCCTCCATTTCTTATTCTCCGTATTCATAAACGGCGTGTCATCCCAGAACGGCAGCACAATACTCTCAGCCACAACCTCCTTGATGCGGTTCTCGATCTGCCGAATTATCATCGTGTACGTGATCTGCCGTGAGCTGACGATCGGCTCGATGCTCATCTCCATCTTAGGCATCGTCTGGAACGCGAACCAGAAGCGGTTGCTCGGCGGCGGCTTGAGCTTGAACAGGCCGTGGCCCTCAACCTTGCGGAGAGACACGGAAAGAACAAGGTCAACCTCGCGGACTTTGAAGCGCGCCCCAAGATCGATCCGCGCCGTCGTGGCAACCTCAATGCGGAAGTTCCCCGTGTACCGGATGTCCGCCTCCACGACACACTCGCCCTCGACGTTGAGCTCTTTCAGGCGGGGGTTGAAGATGAGTGGTGCTGACGTTCCAGGATGGACGTCTCGTATGACGATGCGAGATAAGAACGACGGGCGCTTGACCCGCGAAATCTTCTTCGTGAGCTTTTCCCGGATAAAGTTCTCCAGATCCCGCGTCTTGTAGACCGCGAGGAACACCCTCCCGATGAGGGCATTCAGCCATCTGGTTTGGAGCTGGTCTTCGCCGGCATGTAACCTGTGCACCAATGATATGATATCCTGCACGTCAAAGTTGAGAGGCTCGGGAACCTCCTTCTCGGTGCTGAGGGCTAATTCCTGGTTGCGGAGCAGGGCTAAGTAGAAGTCCTCCTTCGCGGAGCAGCTCTCGGAAAAGAGGTAGAACGGCTTCGAGACCTGGCTGTCGGGGGGGATATCGCCGCCGACTTTCCTTGCTAGACGAATGGCGTTCTTCTTGATGTACAGCTCTCCTTCTGGCGTGGTGTCACCCCCGGAGTATATGCTGACATCATGGTGGGCGAGCGAGATGACATGTCGGACTTCGAGCTGCTCGTCGTCATCGAAGAGCATGAGGTGGCCGTGCCTAGCCTGGGTTAGTCCCATTATATCCTTTGTCCACATCTTCTACAGGACCATACCTTAGCGCAACATAGAATACGTTGCCGGCCCTCTTTGGCCGCTGGCTCATCGCTCCATTATCTATGGGGCTGGACGGCGGCTTGCGGTCGAATATGCTGCGGTACATGGTCTGATACACGCTCTGGCTAGGCGCAGCAACTGTTGTGGATCCCACAGGTGTGGACCGCTCTATGGGCTTCGCATTGATGCCCATAGGCGTGTACTCTCTGCACACGGCGAAGTATCCAGCTGCCCCGTCTGACTCCGCAGCGCGGGTCTTTCCCTCCTCCTTCCGCTTCTTCTCTGCATCTTGCTCATTCTTCAGGGCAGATACGTCGTCGCCGGTCTGTACAATGTCCGCCGAGCCTTCGTTCTCGTCCGGCTTCGTCGGATCATGTCGGTATGGGAGGGTCAGGCGGAGGTAGAAGACGGCGGCGGCTAGCAATATCGGCAGAAAGGTCAGACCGCCGAGAAGATAGACTATAAGAAAGGCGGTCCAGCTCATGGCGACTGGGCCGGCGGAGAATCGGCCCTATCGTGAAATGCGTGGAATGCAGCATGAAGCTGTTGACGTTGTGTCCATGGGGTGGAAACGATCACGCGTGCGACTCCATCAGTGGCATGGTCGGATCGGCTGAGCATGAGACGAGAAAAGTTGGTTTCACGCCAGGTTTGTAGTCCCTGGCTCGCGGGATTAAGGTTGTCGGGAGGGCCAGGGGCGTGCTTCGTTGTCGGAGCGGCGGCGGCGGCGGCCTAGGATGACGCTGGTTGGCGGCGCTTGCGCGTAGGAGCATGACGTCTAATGGATCAGTTGGGGTCAGCTGCTCCGGTTGTGGGGAAAATGTTGAGAGCCGCGGCAGAACTCCGGCCCATTATGGCGCCAAGAGGAGATAGGGGTAAAAGCAACAGAGGGTAACTCTTATCCCTGTTTCGTGCGAAATATTCATATCTTGAGTGTTTTCTTTACTTGTTCCGTGTCTTTCTCTAAAGACTCTTTGGACGGTGACGTAGTTGGAATGGACTTAGGGCATCCTTTGAGACTTGGACGCTTTTGGTAGCGGGGTTGTCACCGTGGCGGTAAAGTGTCCTGCGGCTCTGCGGCTTGGCAGCCATCAGCTGCCCCGGGGTTCTGGGTTATAGTGCATATATTGCAATATTAACACTGTCTATGTAAAGGGCCCATGTAGGATGGAAAGATTCCGCCCGCATGGGTCCACCCGAAGACCAATAATACAGTGTGCCTTTAGGCCTAACCAATCGTCTGCACGGTAAACGCGACCGTAATTTCGCACTGGACCCGAGCCGATAGCGAGGCAACCCTCCCCCGCATAATACCGGTGACAGCCATGCCCCCAATCCGCCGAGACACTGCCCATGGTAAACGATGACAAAAAGCAAGGGCACAAACTCACTCGCCTTTGCGCGGACCGACTGCCATACCTGCGTGTCCGCCGCCCGGACGTGCGACCGCCGGCGGCCGCAGTGTTCCACCTGCCGTGATCTAGGTATTAAGTGCGGTGGTTTCGCAACGCCGCTTTCGTGGGATAACAATCGCATATGGCTCGGCCAGTCATCGCAGAAGGTGTACTTCTACGAGGGGAACAAGGGAGAGGAGAGTCCTAGGCCACCGTCGTCGCGGACGTTTCGCTTTGTGGATGGGAATGCGAGGAGGAAACGGCGGCGAAGGCTTAGTCCAAGTCCCCATGCCCAGCAGCAGCGTGGAGTATCGCCTGGGCAAGGAGTCGGCATCGAGTCGTATATCGGGAACCCATCTAGTTCATTTATGGATGAGTTTGGTGAGAGACTTACCTCTCGTGATTGAACGGCTCGGGACTGACTGACGTGCTGTATGCAGATCCGTTGATGCTAGACGACCATGAGCCACTGAATGCTGTGGTCCCCTACCCCCAAGATTATATGGCCGATTGGATGTTCACTGCGTTTCCTGTGCAGGAATCCCAAGATCCAACCACTCTGCTCACGTTCTCCCCTGCGGGGGGTGATAGTCCGGGGCCGAGCGACATCTTATCGCCAATTTTAATGGGACCATCGGACACTATCGCTAGCCATCCTCCTGAGAACAACCAGCTATCGCCGCCGCGTCTTCTCGAGTCTCCAACTCGACAACCCTCGTCAGTGACTGGGACCGAGTTGATTCCTAACCAAATAGCCTCACAAAATGAGATTCTTTTCCAAATGTGTAAGGCGAAACCCTTTAAACCGCCCTCCCTGTCTAGAATTGAAATATATGGGACTCACAACGGTGGAAGATGATACTGAGCTATGCGTGCTACCATTAACCTCCGATGTCGCCCTGAATCCCTTCCGCTGCCGCCGCCAAACATTGCAAGCATCCCGCCTCCTCTTCCACGCGATACTGGCACTTTGTTGCCAGCATCAGTACCATCTCACTGGCACGTGGTCTGAGGAAGCCTCTGAGCACCGGAGCAGGGCCTCCGAACTGCTGGAAAGCGCCTTAAAGAGCGACCAGGTTTCCCGGATGGGCTTACGAGTCCTGGAGCCGATCCTGGTTATGTTCACTCTAGATGTACGATCGGCCTGGTGAATTTTTACATTGGGTTTCGAACTGACGGGAGTCGTAGTGCACTGTTTCCGCCGCGGGGCCATGGAGTAAACATTTGAGACGCGTGCGGTCTATATTAGACGCCTGCGGAGGCCCGCTAGCGCTGAATACCTCTCGTGTCCGGTCGCAAGTCGGCATGCTCTTCTGGTAAGTCGCTTGACAGCACGACTCTAGAGGCAAACTGTCCAATTAACCCAAACTAGGTGGGATGCAACCCTGGCACTGATATCCCGACAAGGAACTTTTATCGACCAGTCCTACCTCGAACACCTGATCCTAAGCCAGGAGCAAGACGAGTGGTCTTTCTACGACCTCACTGGCTGCCCCGGTGATCTCTTTGTGCACCTAGCGCACCTCGCCGAGCTAGCGAAGCAACGCGAGATAGCTGCACGAATGACCTACCTTAGCTTCGACTTCTCGCCCGTAACCCAAATCGAGCGTGAGATCCAAAATTGGCGGAGTCCTCTTTTCATGGACGGCTACAGCCCGAACCTCCACAGCTTCGTGGAAAGTCCATCGGACTCGGACTCTGAAACCGACGCGGAGGAGCTGTTCCACTCCCGACAGGACCGCTATCACTGCGCTGAAGCCTGGCGGCACGCCTTGCTAATCTACATTGAAAGGGTGTTCCGCTGGGACAGGAAGCGTCCCCGGCCGACGGTGCTAAAGTGGCTGGTCCGCAAGACGCTCGATCACGTGCGCTGCTGCCGGCGGACGTCCCAGACGCAGAAGCAACTCCTGCTCCCCGTGTTTCTAGCAGGAAGCGAGACAGGGGATGAAGAGATGAGACGGTTTGCGAGGGGGTATTGTCAGTGGTGGGCGAACCGGAGCCGCTATAACATGTTCAAATCGGCGGCGTTGCTGCTTGATGAGATTTGGGAGCAGGAGGATGCGGATGCGTGGTGGGGTTCTGTTGTTGATCAGAAGTCGCACGGGGTAGGGGAAGAAGCAGCCTTTCAGTTTTTGTTGGGATAGAAGTGGGTTTAAAAAAAGTATTTAACACTTCAATATGTCTGTCAAAGATACTAACTACCTACCCCCTTGGACCAGAAAAGGATTTAGTCGGCAAGTACGTCTGGTGTGACATGGGAGACGTGATTATATTATCTGATTTTGTAGCTGTTGTAGGGATGTATTTGATCTGTGTAAATCCCTATTGTATCAGCCATTTACAAACTCCATTGGAATGTACATGAAGGTTGTAACTCTCCTACGAGATAAATCCCACGTTCCCCGCGGCACATCAATATTAGTGGTATTAGATAGCCAAATTATTCAACTCTTCGACTATAGCCTTTTCTTCTCCTCAAACTGTATCTGGGCTATAATCTGCTTGGCACAGCCTATACAAAAGCAGTAACAGCAAGGAGCCGTATGAATGCACTGCAACCACGGAAGTCTCCATTCATAAACATTAGCAACGTTTTATACACCTAGAATATCTCTCCTCCTAACTCTATTTTCCTAACCGCCTAGTACTTGATTTCAAAGCTATACGTAGGGTCGTAGTGCATCTCCCAGTAGCCATCCCAGATCGCCTTCGTAACCGGTCCAACCTTGCCATTCCTAATAGGCTGCCCATCGAGCGACTTAATGGGCATAATTCCACCAGCCGTCGTACACATAAATATCTCATCAGCCTGGTATGCCGCCTCGACGGGCACATACTCGACGCGGACTTCGTACCCCTTCGCCTTGGCGGCATCGATGACGCTCTTCCGCGTGACGCCCTGAAGCACGCCACGATCCGGAGTATAGAGGACACCATCCTTCACTAGCACGATGTTGAAACCCGAGCCCTCTGTGAGATTCGCATCACCGTCTGTCAGGAAGGGGTAGGTCGCCCCCCTATCAGACGCCTCAAAGAGGCCCCTCACGAAATCGCCCCACTGGAGATTCTTAACCGTAGGATCAATAGACCCGGGCGGCACGCGGCGGACCGTCCGCGCGATAACAGCGTCGCCACCCACAGGCTGGATCTCAGGCTCCATCACCCACACATACGGCTGCACCAGCATGTACAGTCGATTAACAATTTCCTCAGGCTTGCTCCCCCTCACCCCCTTCAGCCCGCGCGTGACAATAATCTCCACAAAGGCATCCCTGATCCCACTCTTCGCCACCATCTCGACGAGGATCTTCTTGACCTCGTCGCGGGGGAGAGGCAGTTTGAGGCGCAGCTTGGCGCATGAGGCCTCGAGGCGGGTGATGTGGTCGTCGAGGCGGAAGAATCGCCCATCCCACACGGAGGGCACGTCGTAGGTGAGGTCGCTGCGCATGAAGCCCTCGTCGAGCATGGGGATGCGAGCCTCGTGGAGGGGCACCATCTCACCCTCTACCCAGGCGATGCCCTGGGAGAGCGGGTTGCCAGCGGCTTTCATGGCCTTTTGACGGGCGGCATAGCCGGCGAAGACTTTCTCCATAGTTGCCATGTCGAATTGATAGTGGTTGATGAGATAGGTGTAAGTGGTTGAAGGTATGGTAGAGACGGGGACTGCGTAATATGGGAGGTTGTTGCAGGGAGCGTACGTTTGTTTTAGAAATGATAGTTCGAGAAGAATGTGTTGTGCAGGGTTCGATTTAAAGAGTTACACCTGCAGAGGGATCGTACCCGATCGCTTGCTCCTAGAAGGGCCACGAGGGGACCAACCATCTCCACAATAGTTTTTCGCTCAAAGCGGTAATACCTAATTTGGTAAGCGGTCTTTTGGGCGATTCCTGCGGTCGGGTAGACCAACATAGGAGTGTCGCCGTCGCCTGCCGGTGTACTCTAGGGATCACGATATCGCACTCCAAATCGCCTTCTGGGTGTGTTTCCGCATGACAGAGCTCAGGTTGTCGGTCGGAGAATTTCCAAGTTGCGGGCGTCGTGGTACTCACAGATACCGAAGGCGGGGCAGCCTCGGCACGGGAGTGGACATAGGTATGAGAGATCCCGCGTCTACCCTTCGGTCCTCTCCCTTCTTTAGGGAACCCTTAGATCTCCTGTGTCCTCCGAGCATGTTTGCCAAATTCGGAAATTCATCCTGATCTCCAGGTTGTCCGCCACTGAACAGCCCACAAAACGTGACCCACTGTAATATTTCCTATTTAGGAAAGTGAGCCAAGCCCCACTGTGGTTGCCAGCGTCTTCACCAAATGCAGAACCGTCCCTCGTTCTCCTCATGGGTGGGCCCGGGACCGAAACGGGCCCATAAAAGGTTCGAAAGGCGCTCGAGATCGTGTGTGGACGTCTCGGCTAGCGTTTTTTTCCTGGGGTGGAGAGGGACTCGGAAGTCAGGTAATTGCATATTCGACTCCGGGATTGCGCCCTCCTGCGAGAAACCAATTCCGTTTCCCCGCTGCGATCTCCCGCTGCAGCTCCCTAGGGACCTGCCATCAACAACACTGCTGACCGCGGCCTCAAGGGCGGGAGTTCCCGGAGATCCAGGGTTATCTCCGCCATTAAGCCTGCAGCTCAAAGATACGTGGGTTCGCCAGTCCAGTTTCGTGGCGGGCCTCGCGCCCGCGCAAGACCGCCATCTGCGATATGCAAGGACGTGGATGCTCTCTGGTTGCAGCCAAGCGCTCGGCCGGCGAATCCCATAATGCCAAGTTGTAGGTTCCTATCCTGGGAATAGGTATAAAGCAGAAGGCTAAGGAACGGTAGCCAGGTCGATGACTGCGAGAAGCCGTGGACGTTTGACCCCGACTCCATCGACTTCGTCCACATACGCTACATGACAGGTAGCATCAAAGACTGGTATACTCCCTTTGAGCAAGCATTCAAGTCCGTAAAGCCCGGTGGTTACCTCGAGAGCTTTGAGTCCGGGATACTTCGCGAGCGACGATGGTACACTGAAGGAAGGTAGCGCTATTGACTAGTGGGGCAAGTTCTTTGCCCAGGGGGGTAGGAAGATCGGCAGGAATTTTAGGGTCGTTGCCGAGGGTGTTCAGCGCGCAGCATTGCAGAACGCTGGGTTTGTGGATATCAACGAAAAGAACTACAAGGTCAGTTGGATGGCCCGTATAGAGGGTTTGCAGAAACTAACATCATTATAGGTGCCCATGGGGAAATGGCCAAAGGATGCCAGAATGAAATCGATAGGCGAGTTTATGCGTGCTGCCGTTGCTGCTGATATAGAAGGATATGTGCTGTACCTGGCCACCCTGAATAGCTAGACGAAGGACGAGTTGACGGTATATGCCGCGCAACTCCGCTAAGAGATGTGTGACACGTCCATCCATGCCTATGTGAGCACGAAGGTCATCTGGGGCCGGAAGCCTGAGGCGGCGTAATACGGGACAAGACATCGGGTGAATATTGAATATTAACTCATCATCGCTCTGTAGTTACTATATCGTCTGGAAGGGATAAGCAGAGTGCTCTGTGAAACTATATTGTTTTCGCGTTACTACCCTCACGTACCCTTGAATAGTAAAGAGTGTTAGAGAGGCGGGGTTTAGTTGTCAGCTAGATTTTGATATGAAGAACCAACTGTTGGAAGTGGTGCACTTGCTCTTTTTTCAGCAAGATTGCCAGTTCCATGTTATCTAGGCTCCCCTGGTCCCTGAAATTGCCCTGTTCCAGCCCATTGGTAATATCGATCAACCCTAAAGCCTGGGGCTCTGTTCCGAAGCCCCACGACAAGCATACAACTCTGCAAAACTCAACACGCACTCGCCACGACCTCAGCATCTCCGCAGGGTGCTCGCACAATGTGGGGCCGGTCGCTCCAGACAGGTTCCGACCCGATCGGTTTCCATAATGGGGAATTCCCCGCAGCGCAAGAGAGGCGGCTCGAGCTCCCCACCGTTCAACCCCGCCTTGGAGTTATAAAGGGACCAGTGCTACGCGGCCGTTAGGTCACTTGGAAACTGTAGATACCCTGTCGTTCAAACGAGCATTGCGACCAAATCCATCCTTTCAAACTAAAACCACCACCATGACAGGCAAACCTCTTCCCCCGGGTCTTACCAAGTCCCTTGATGAGACCAAGTGCGAGTACAAGCCACTCGGCCACAGCGGCCTCCGCGTGTCGGTACCCATAGTCGGATGCATGAGCATCGGGAACCCCGAGTGGGCGGACTGGGTGGTCGGGCCCGACAAGGCCCTGCCCCTCCTAAAGGCCGCCTACGACCGAGGTGTCAACACTGTTCGTCTCCTACCCTCTGGTATCTAACAAGATCGAGAGCTAATTTGTGGCATGACAGTGGGATACCGCGAACATTTACTCCAACGGTGACTCCGAGAGGGTCATTGCGCAGGCGATCAAGGAATACAACATCCCCCGGCACAAGCTCGTCCTCATGACCAAAGCGTACAGCTGCGTTGGCGAGGAGCAGTTCCACGCCTACCACATCCTGAACGACCTCCGGCGGAGCAAAGATTACGTCAATCAGTTCGGTAAGCCCTCCCCATTCACCACAGTCCACTCCATCCGCTAAGTTAAGGAACCAAAAAGGCCTTTCTCGATCCGCTATATTCACCGCCGTAAACGACTCTCTCAAGCGGCTGGAGACAGACTACATCGACGTCTTCTGGATCCACCGCTTCGACCCTCTAACCCCCATCGAAGAAACCATGCGCGCTCTCCACGACCTCGTCACTGCCGGCAAGATCCGCTACCTGGGCGCCTCTTCCATGTGGACCTACCAGTTCGCAATGATGCAGTTCTGCGCTGAGAAGAACGGCTGGACCAAGTTTGTCGCCATGCAGAACCGCTATAACCTTCTCTACCGCGAGGAGGAGCGCGAGATGAACAGGTTCTGCAACCTCACCGGCGTGGCCATTGTCCCCTGGGGGCCCCTGTGCGAGGGCCAGCTAGCGCGACCGCTGGAGGCTACAGGGAAGACGGCGAGGTCCGCGGGCGTGGGGGAGATTCGGAAGGAGAGTAAGGAGATTATAAACAGGGTGGAAGAGCTGGCGACGAAGAAGGGGTGGACGATGTCTCAGGTTACTCTGGCGTGGACGCAGAAGAGGGTGGCGAGCCCGATTATTGGGTTTAGCAGCGTGCAGAGACTGGATGAGGCGCTCTCTGCAAAAGGGAAGGAGTTGACGGAGGAGGAGGAGAAGTACCTTGAAGAGGCGTATACGCCACTCGAGATAGAGGGGCACTTCTAAAACATGGACGTACCTTGCAGTGTGTCTTCAACTAGATGCGAACTCCAAAGAGAAGAAAAAGTTTGTGTTCAGCCGCTTAACCCGCATCTATAGTTGCAAGTATGTGGCCTAGGGTTATGCCGCGGATTTCTGGGTCAGCCTATACGTCGGCGTAAATAACCACTCTTATCCCTAATCTTAGGCGGCATTTTGTGTTCGACTTCCGGCAAGTAATCACACTTGGCTAGGAGAAGGCCGTATTCGGGTTTGTTAGCTTCCGCGCTAGTACACCCACCGGCCAAGCGCGCCATGGCAGTGGCCCCTGCAAGCCCGGAACCGTTGCAACCCAACCCCAGAAGATCATCAGTATGCGGGGCGATAACTGGACGGACCCACTTCTTCCCCATTGCACAGTTGGAGTAAGCAGCGCGCCTTAACCCCATCCGGAAACATCACCCTCCTCCTTCCCTGTGTAGATAGCCTCTTCCATGTGTCTAACCCCGTAATGATGCGACGTAGCATCTGAGAAAGCATTCGGCTCTAGGTGATGAGTAAGTCGTGCGGAACCACCGTTATGCTCCATGACAGCTTCCAGTCTCGAAGCGGGGTCACAGAACGATCCTCCGCATCAACCTTGGCTCCCCAGATACAGCTCCCCCAATCCGAAGTCCCTCTACGGAAATACTAGGATAATGAACACCCTACCTCTATCCCCCCGCGACCGACCCCGCCGCCGCTCCCGCAACGGCTGCCTGACCTGCAAGCGCCGCAAGGTGCGCTGCAACGAGCAACGGCCTCGCTGCTTCCACTGCCAGCGCCTGGGTCTCGACTGCATGTGGAAGGACCCCGCGCCCCAGCGGCCCCCTTCGACACCGAAGGACGGGCTGGCTGCGGGGGCGACACCGGGCTCGAGTCTGGCGGCGGCTGCGCTGGACGTCGAGTGGCCGGCTCCGGCCGCGGATTTCTTCGACTTCGCGCAGGCGGCGGCGGATTCGGTAGAGGACTTTTCGATGTTCCAGGATGTTTACCTTCCTGACTTTGGCGGCTCTAGTGCGCCAGGGCGACCACTGCATGAGCGCGTGCCCACCGATCCGCGTCTCCTAGACTCTACTTCCACGGCGGACTCGCCGCGGTCACTCCTTCCCGACACAGATATGGAGGAATCGCTTCTGCACCACGCTCCACCGATACTTGACCCCGTCGAGAACAGGCCCATATGCGCGTCACTTCGGGCGCTGCTGGACAGCATGGTGGCTTCATCTACTATGGTCCGCCATGCTATGGCGGCGTTCGCGGCCGTGCAGGTCTTCAACACGGGGGAGAAGGTCGATTATCGGCTCTACTACGACAAAGCAGCTCGGGAGCTGTCTGAGCGGTTTTCAAGATCTAGTGGTGGGAGGGTGGAAAGTAGTGAGCTTAGATACGTCCTGACTACAATCTTCTTCCTTACGTATATAAATGTTCGTCCATCTAGTTTTTATATGGGCCAATCGCTTAAGGATTGGTTTTGCTGACTTTGGAAGTTCTTGACGGGCCGGGTGGACCTGGCGCACGCGAACCTGGCCAAGGCGCATAGGGCACTGCAGACCTCTGGCAGGGATGTCTTGGGTTCATTGGGTAAGAAGGGCCGGCTTGCAGGAGACCCGTTCATACTGACAACCCATCAGAGCAGAGAATTGTCTCCTGGATCCGATGGTCAGACGCCCGGGCTGCTTTGGCCGGCGGGGAAGGCCTCCTCCTCAACGACACCTCCGGCATCTACCCCTCAACGCCCAGCTCGGTGCCCTCGGACCCCGGATCCCAGGGAGAGGGCACCACCGCCAACTCCGACTCCCACGATGTGATATACGGCATGCTTTGCCAGCCGGGAATCGCCTTCTTCCAGGAAGTCCAGACTATCACGGGCCGCATCACGCGCATCGCCCACCACCACCGCAGCCGCGGCAGCGTCGAGGACGAGACAGAAGTGATGGCTATTGCCGCAGTCATCCTCCGCGACCTCTCCGCCTTATACGACAGACGCCCCGCCCTCATGGACCACGCAGCGTCGGGCAACATCCGAGGCGACGCCCTAGCCGAGCCGCTCGCCTCGGCGGTCGTGCGCTCGTTCCAGACGTACCTTGCCAACTTCTACACCTGCTATGTGCACCTGCACCGCGTGGCCCATAGGCACCTAGCGCGCTCGCAGGCCGTCTCCACAGCGCTAGAGAAGATCAAGGAGATCATGCATTTTATGGTGGAGAACAACGAGATGATTCCGGTTAATACTTTGTGGCCGCTGTTTATGTGGGGGAGCGAGGAGGCGAATTACGAGGAGTGTCAGTGGATTCTGGAGACGATTCGGAGTTTGAGGCATGTTGCGTCGAATGCGAACATGATTGCGGATGCGCTAGAGGAGATTCAGAGGAGGCAGAGAGAGGCGGGGGGAAGGGTTGATATCCGGACTGTATTGGTGGAGTTGTTCAATGCCACGCTTGCGATAATTTAGGTTCTAGAAGGAACTTACTTTCCTTTTCTTGCTTATTATTCTCTTTTAGTGATTTTGGCTTTCCCTTTTTAGGAGCATGTGGGGCTCAACACAGGGAACCTGATATATGTCTATCATGCTATCATCTATGCATAAACGGCTACAATCTCAGAGTACCCCTCATCACCGCTTCGCCAGCTCCTCCTCGACGGGGAGGAGCGGCGCGACGAGCCTCACCACGCGGTCCTGCTTCGCCTTGTCCGAAAACTTGGGGAAGGGCCGCCGACAGTCAGCGCTCGAGAGCGGGTAGCCGCGCTCCTTGGCGATGATCCATTTCATGCCGCTGACGTCCGACGACCCGATGCCGTGCTCTGGCATGGATACCTTCTTCTGCAGCTCTGTCGCCTCCTGGACCTTGCCGGCCTTGTATAGATTGTAGATCTCTATGAGGACCTGGAAAAAGTGTTAGTGATTACTAAGGCGTTAAGTGGCTTTTGGCATTTCTCACTCTAGGGAAGAGGTTCACAACACCGGAGATGCAACCCGCGCCGCCAGCCGCCAGCGCCGCGACGAGCAGGTCACTCTGTCCCGAAACAGCCGCAAACTCGCTATGCTCAAACTGCGTCGCTACTCGCGTCATCTTCGAGATATTCCCGCACGTCAACTTCACGGCCGCCATATTCGGATGACGCCCCAGAGTCTCCAGCATGTCTGAGTCGCAGTCTAGCCCGGAGCACAAGTTGGGGAAGTTATAGATGACGATCGGGATGGGCGAGCGGTCGCAGACTTCTGTGAAGAAGTCCACGATGGCGGGCTTGGTCATGGACCAGTGGAAGACGCTGGGGACGAGGACAAGGGCGAAGTCGGCACCATTGTTGTAGCCTTCAGTGGCTTGGTCGAGTATGTCGCGCGTGCAGCCCGCGAGGCAGCCCACCGTTATGGCGAGGTCGGGGCGCCCGTTTGCCAAGGCGAGGTCTTTGGTTTTCTTGCAGAGTTGGCCGCGCTCGGCGAGGCTGAGGGTGGCGGACTCACCGCTGGAGCCCGCAAGCACAACTATAGTCACGCTAGTATCAGCTTCTATTTCAGCAAGCTATGTTTGGGTGGGAGAAGGGTGCATACTTCCATGCACACCGGACTTGACTAGGTAGTTGAGGTGCTTCTCCTGTGTGGCCCAGTCGATCTCCTGCCGGTCGCCATCTGGGAGGAAGAAGGTCACGGAAGGGGCGTGCAGCCCAGGGGGGTATGCCTTCGTCATGGTGACCTGGAAGTATTAGAGTCGGTGAAAGGATGTGTATACAACTTGTTCCGGACGACCGTGGCTAGCTCTGTAAATTCTCCGGACGGAGGGAGTTATTCATTAATATCAGGGACCTGCAGCTTATAAGTAGTGTTCATCGGGGTAGCAGCGTATATTCGACGTTCGTCAACTCCCCCGATCGGGTCGGCAGACTGTATCAACTTTATATTTAACACTGTATATCCGGAAGTATGGCCGGATCCGATCGGATAGGCGCTCCCGACCCGACCGGCTCGCATCTGCCACCGTCACAACGGCTGCGTCATGAATGCATGATGTATGCCCAGAGATTAAGATCCCAAAATATGACATCAAATGGTGGTTAGGCCGCTTTTTGCTATCATGGCATCATCTTGGTGCGACTTACACGCCTTATCTTGTCCCAAAAGGGATCGCCAACAAGTAGCGTTGAAGCAAGAGAGGAGCCACTAAAAGAACTATGGAGACATGATAACGTAACCGAGGCTCTCATATGCCGCGGGCTTCCTGGTCGCAGAGTAGCGGGACGAAGGGAACACCGAGTAGCGCGTGCGTTGCCAAGGTCCTGAGCCAAAACTCCACCTAGTCCATACCGCTTCGGGCAAGAGAGGGGACTACAACGTAACACACACTTTCACTTATCGCTACCCTAACGCCGGTGTGGGGCTTACCCCAGACGTCTGCAGACTACCCCAGACTAGCACCAGCCACCATGTAGCTGGGTTGCCGGTCAAAGAGGATATTTAAAGAGACGATGATCTTCCCCTTGGACGGTGTATGCCTTCAATCCACTGCGTTTCCTCTCCACGCTTTCTATCTGGGCGTTGTCGAATTCGTGAACGCGTCAGAATTGGAGTCTCGCCATCATGGGTGCTCAGGACATTGAACGCGGAAGCGCGAGGTCTACCTCTCGGCCCGCCTCGCGGAACGATAAGCCGGCCGAGGAGAAGGTGGAGGACACCATCGTCACTTTGACGGAGGAGGATGTAAGCCCCATTTTGACAATCCCAGCCGAGAAGGGACTCTCTAACACAGTATAGAATAAACGCATCAGGAGGAAAACCGACAAGGTCATCCTGGCCATCCTCACCTGGGTCTACTTCCTCCAGGTAAGAGACCCCAACATAAACCACCTAGGTTACGTAGAAAGCTCACCCACCACCCCAGGTCATCGATAAGGCCGTCCTAGGCACCGGTGCCGTCTTCGATCTCGAGAAGGACGCCGGCCTCACCGGAAACCAGTACTCCCTCATCGGCACCATTGCCCCGGTCGCCCAGCTCGCCTGGCAGCCCTTCTCCGCCTTCCTCATCGTCAAGGTGCCCCACCGCATCCTCATGCCCACGCTCATCCTTGGCTGGGGCCTCGCCGAGACGTGCATGGCCGCGTGCAACGACTTTGGCGGGCTGCTCGCGTGCCGCTTCTTCCTGGGCTTGTTCGAGGCCGGGTGCATGCCGCTGTTTACTATTATTACGGGCCTGTGGTATCGGCGTGTGGAGCAGCCGAATCGCGTCGCGCTTTGGTATAGCATGAACGGTATTTCGACGATCATGGCGTCTGCTTTGTCTTACGGTCTTGGGCATATCAAGTCTGACCTGCTCCACCCCTGGCAAATGTGAGCGTTCCCACCACCGCAACCACTACATTCCCAGTCCATGTACGAAAACTAACACCCGAATAGCATCTTCCTCTTCTGTGGCCTTGTCACCGTCGTCACGGCCCCTTTCGTCTACTGGAAGCTCGACAGCGACGTCACAACGGCCCGCTTCCTCACCGAGCACGAGCGCCTTCAGGCCGTCGAGCGCCTCCGCGCGAACCAGGACTCCGTCGAAGGTCAACACGATTTCAAGTGGTCCCAAGTTCTCGAGGCGCTTATCGACCCAAAGACCTGGCTTTGGGTCATCCTCTCGCTGCTGCCCAATCTCGGGTCAACGCTGCCCAGCATCTTCGGTCCCCTCATCGTCAAGGGGTTCGGGTTTGACGAGTACGAGACTCTGCTGCTTAACATGCCATTTGGGGCAGTACAAACTATCGTTATTCTTGTAGGTTGCTGGGCTGCGCATAGTATGCGCATAAAGAGCGCCATTCTCTTCATATTCATGCTCCCAGTTGTGGCTGGGACTGCCATGCTCTACAAGCTTGACCGCAACGAGTCCGCCCAGCCGGCGCTGCTGGCAGCCTATTACATCATCGCCTTCCTCTTCTCCGCCAACCCGCTCCTCCTTTCCTGGATGGTCGGCAACACGGCCGGCGCCACTAAGAAGTCAGTCACCGTCTCACTCTACCAGGCAGGGCTCTCGGCCGGTAACCTCATCGGCCCCCTCCTCTTCAGTGACGAGCAGGCACCCGAGTACCGCAAGGGCATTCTAGGGGTTCTGGGCGTCTTCATCGCCATGGTTGCGTGCGTCGTGGTCCAGACGGGCATCCTCTTCGTCATGAACAAGCTGCAGGCGAAGAAGCGGGTGAGAAATGGGAAGAGCGCGGAGATTGTGGATCGGTCTATGCAGACTGGAGTGATGGCGACGGATGAGAAGACGGGAGATGAGGTAGCGGATGAGATACCTCCGGACATGACGGATCGGCAGAATGACGAGTTTGTGTATATCTATTGATGACTGGGGGCTGGCTTGGCGAGGCGTGGAGCTCTAGGAGATGTCGTGTACCCGAGAAGTACGGAGAGGCTTTACCGTACGTTCGCTTCGCTTACATTCGTGGGGAGCGCAGAAAATTGATTTAGATCCACTCCGTTGCCATCATTGTTTTAGAAGTCGCGACGGAGACCTATTGTACTTGGCCACTGGAAACGCCGGCAGAGAACAGCCGAAAACTGTTGTTTCGTTACCGACGGGCTAGTTCGCAAGAGGTAAAGTGGCATATTTGATAAACCTTTGTCAGTCCCCGATCAAGGCTTCATTCTTTGGGAAACAGCCTAGTTCCCTGTACCCTTATTGCGCATGGGTGCGCTCAGGAGCTTGTAGCGCCATCTCGGGCACGTCATCACGGCACCAGCGCGTTGGGTACTATAGTAAGTGACCCGTCTAAGCGCGAACCACGAATAACCAACCAGCCGATCGATAGAGGATGAACTACCACTCTAATACTGGGGGTAGTAAGATTGTAGTATCGCTTCAAATAATCGTCCAGGTGGCGTTGGCTTCTCGGCAGGTAAATGCGTGACGAACCCGATCGCATACCGCCGCGTTATCCCAGTTGGTTGGGTGGATCGCAGCGGTGTAACTTTGCCCAGCGCAAGAACGAATTTTGCGGGTCATTGCAGGTCCACTTCACCGACCCGCTCGCATAAAGCTACGCCTTTCTCGACGAGGGGTCTTTCGGAACCGTTCCGCCTCTCCCTGAAGAGGTCCAGGGGGGCTGGAGCCCACGTAGAGCAAAACCAGCGAGCGGGATTTCCGACGGCGTCAACTTCGACTTCGGAAAAGCGGGGCGTAGAACCACTTACACGGACCCCGCATTTCGGGTCCACAGTGTCCACGACGCAGTTCCCCGCATCCGGTGCGGAGAAGCTGCTTCAGCCAATGACTGGGCCCGCATCTAAATCCTGCGGCGTGATTGGATAGATGCTATCTCTCCTTCCTAATGCGGTAAGTTCTGTGAATGCGGCCGCCGGTGGAGCTCTGCGCATTCCAGAACCTGCCGACAGAGGGATGGTCGGGTACTGGGTGGACACTTTTTAAGTTTGTCGGGTCTGAAAGTGAGGATTATGGAGGGGTATATAAAAAGTAGGTACTAATTTGGCCACGGATCCTCTCGCATGCTGTGCTCGTCGCCCAAATATTGTACTGACGGATTAGACCCCGTCGCCCATCGAACAACCCCTTTCCACCTGTGGTGCTATTGTAACCTCGGCTCACCCAAGCCAAGCGTGTTGTTCCTTGCACGGTCCAGCCGCCATGTCAGATACCCAAATCATCGGCTATGCCGAGCCGTGGATCGTCTCCCCGGGCGAGCCTGTGAATATCAAGGTACGTTGCACTGTCATCCGATGAGCCACGCTCGCTAACCCCCCCAAGATATCAAGCACTGAGAAGAATTACAGCCACCGCCTCGTGCGCCTCGTACAGAGCGGCGCCGCCGATTTCGCAACGGCCGTAGAGGAGGAGGTCTCTGAGATTCCCGCTGGAAGCCATCACGATGGCCACTACCAGCCCGCGCTCTCCGGGTCCTACGGCGTTGTGAAGTCCTGGAACGAGGTACAGTACGCCGCAGAAGAGGGCATCGACGTCGAGTTCTACGTGCAGCCGTACCTGGTTGAGCTCGACCACTGCCAAACTATCGTGTCGTGTCTCGACGCGGGTACCAAGAGCGGGTTCGCAGTGGCGCTGCGGGATTTGAAGCTCGAGTTCCTTATCGGCACGGGGAGCAAAGTTGACGTGTTCCGAAGCGAGTTCCCTGTTAACCAGTGGCGGTGGCTCCGCGTGCGTCTGAGCCTCGTTGGGACGACTCTCACCACGAACATTGAGCAGCTGAACCGCCTGGCCGAGACGGCCCCCGCCGCTGAGGCGACCTCTCACACCCTCTCGGCGCCCCTCACCTGGGGACCCAATGCGCTCCTATTTGGGGCGGGCATGTTCGAGTCAGTTGACCACCAGGCCACCGCTCCCGCATGCTTCTTCAACGGCAGGCTCGACTCTCCTAGCTTCACACTGAAGTCCACGCGTCGCGTCCTCGCAAAGTACGACTTCTCGCAGGAGATCTCTAGCGAGTCCATCATTGACGTCTCTGGAAACGGCCGGAATGGAACTTTGATCAATGCCCCCACACGCGCTGTTAAAGGCTATAACTGGGATGGGTCGGAACCAGACTGGACCAAGGCGGCCTACGGGTACGGCGCTATCCACTTCCACGAGGACGACCTTGACGACGCACAATGGGAAACCAACTTCTCCGTCACCGTCCCCTCAAGCGCCCGCTCGGGCGCCTATGCTGTGGAGGTCAAGACCGCGAACGGCGCGCGGGATATGATCACGTTCTTCGTGCGGCCTAACCCCAAGTCGGAGGCAAAAGTAGCTTTCGTCTTCTCCACATTCACGTACCTCGCCTACGCGAACGAGCGCATGTTCGACCAGAGCAAGTCCTCTGCCATGGCAACGCCTGACGGGGTGAGTATCGGTGACTCACACGAGTACAACACACACCTGAAGCGCCGACCGGACCTTGGGCTATCGGCGTACGATGTCCATAGGGATGGCTCGCCGAACGCCTTCTCCAGCGCGCGGCGCCCTATCTTGAATTTGCGGCCGGGGTATGTCCACTGGGCTCTTGACCGTCCCAGGGAGTTTAGCGCCGACCTCCTCATGATAGGCTTCCTCGAACGCAGCGGGATTCCGTACGATACTATCACGGACCACTGTCTCCACGCCGGCGGCGCGCAGGCGGTGTCTCAGTATAGCACGCTGATTACAAGCTGTCATCCGGAGTACCACTCCCTCCAGACGCTAGACGCCTTCAGCGGGTTTGCAAAGGCGGGCGGGAATATCATGTATCTGGGTGGAAACGGCTTTTACTGGGTCGCGGACGCCGGCCCCTCGATTCCCACAAGGCTCGAGGTAAGGAAGGGCGACCAGGGATGTCGGTCCGTCACCTTCCCTCCCGGGGAGCGGACGCACAGCCTCACGGGCACCCACGGCGGCCTCTGGCGGAGCAGGGGCCGGGCGCCGAATTACCTCTTCGGCATCGGGCCGTGTGCCTTTGGCACAAACAAGGGCAAGCCGTACAGGGCCGATCCGAAGTACGCCAAGGATCCGGCATACAGCTGGATTTTCCAGGGTATCGACCCCGACGAGTCGATCGGAAAGGATGGGTACGGCGGTGGCGCGAGCGGCGATGAGATTGATAGGCTGGACTTTGAGCTCGGCACGCCGTCGAACGCGGTCCTGTTGGCGACGAGCGAGAGGCACGACGATAGCTTTGGCCTTTTCAACGAAGAGCAGATGTTCCCCATGGTGGACACATTGGGATCCGTGTGCGACCGCGTGAGGAGCGACCTCGTGTATTATGAGACATCCGGGGGCGGGGCGGTGTTTTCGGTGGGGAGCATTAACTGGTATTGTAGTCTCGCGTGGGACCGGTATGAGAACAGTGTAGCAAGAATGACGGGGAATGTGTTGAAAGAGTTTGTCGGGAGGGGGAGGGGTCCGGGGAAAAGAGAGCCTTAAGGCAGTGGAGTAGAGCTAATTAATCTATCGACTTGCTGGTTCTTTCTATGGCGTGGCGCTCTGAGCGAGAGTTTATGTGACGGTCCGTCTTACGCCGGAACATCGTCCTCGGAAGGCGAGGCGATGATTTCGCAGGCCGAGACGAAGACAGCACCTGTTCGATAGAAGTCGGAGCCGATATGAAGGTGGCAGCTAACAACAAACAGGCTTGATAGCCCATTCCTTCTCGGCCCCCGCAGAATTTGGGTGGCGGTCATTCCAAACACTGACTTGAAATAAGCTGAACCCAGAGCGCCCTGGGGCGTAGACAGTGCCTCGCAATACATCTCCGGTACGCTGCCACTGAATGTGGTTCCTCTAGAGAGTTCGTGGTCTTCACACGTCCATCATGGGTAGTGTAAGCGCCATAGTATCGTCACCTCGAAGGCCCTCCTCCTCGGTTACACTGTCCAAGGACGCTGAGAAGCCGTTAGCAGTGGTCAACCCAGGGAGATTCCTGGCCCGGAGAAATACTCACCTAGCGCACGAAGCAGCTCCTCATCCGTCGGCAACCATCCCCCATCCAACCCCCATGTACTTACCTCCTCTGCCGTCCCCTCCGCCCCAATCCTCAACGCCTCCGCATACACCCCCGGCGTAACCCCCACAACCCTCTTAAATACCCCATGGAAATACCTAGGCGAAAGCCCCACCCCCTTCGCTAAACTCCTCAAATTCACATCCCCACCCCTCGCCTGCATCTCCGCGCACGCTCTCCACACCAGATCCTCATGCCGTCCCTGCGTCGACGGCGCATGCGCATCCGCCGGATTGCAACGCCGGCACGGCCGGAAGCCCGCGCTGGCGGCTTGGGAGGGGGCATCAAAGAAAAGAACGTTGGCGCGCCGGGCGAGGCGGGCGGGGCATGTGGGACGGCAGTAGATGCCCGTGGACTTGACGGCGTAGATGAAGGAGGTTGCGGAGAGGGGATCGCGGGTTTGGAGGGCGCGCCAGCGGGATGCCGGAGTGATGAAGAGCTCCTTCGCCATAGCCTTGATATATTGAGTAGCTGATATGTGACGGAGTTAAATCGGCGGGAAAGCGGCTGGATACAGGGTTGGAGAAGTGTTGATGTGAGAGAGGATTGGAAGGGGACCCAGGGTAAGTTGAAGCTCAGTGAGTGCTGAGAAATCCATCGTGGGTGGCGTTGCTTTTGAATTGTCCAATCAGGGCTCGTACCGGCGCCGCCGCCGGCATATCGTTCGCCCGGCAGGTAAGCACATCGGAACTCCGGCGCGCGATGCTCTCGAACTGGCTTATGAGCGAGAAATATGATAGAAAATATATATTTAATACTGTGAAAGGCGCCGGGGACCCAGCTGGTCGTCTGGGTTTGATAGGCCAGTTCTCCAGCACTGGACTTACGCGACAACTTGGGGCCTCCTCCGGATTCCGCTCCTCGGGAGAACAACCATGGAGCGAACAGTGACGAGTTTAGCTTCGCGTAGAGAATCATCAGTATTATAGTAGATATAAATGCTGTGGGAAACCCCCCTCGAAATCAGAATCATTGTCCCAACTGTATCGACAAAGCCTTGCTCCGAGCGCTCTCTTGCACCATTACAAAAACTACAAAAGCTCTTTTCACCATGCTTTCAAGCGACCACCGCGTCCTGGCCCCTGGCTCGACAGTCCTCGTCACTGGAGTGAGCGGGTTCCTCGGTAGCCACATAGCGGACCAGCTTCTTGCTGCCGGTTACCATGTTCGTGGGACAACCCGAGACACGGCGAAAACATCGTGGATGTTAGCTCTGTTTGCGAAGAAATATGAGAAACAGAAGTTCGAGTTGGCGGCGATCCCCGACATGGCCCATCCAGGTGCCTTTGATGACGCCTTGAAAGGTAAGGTGCCCATTCTACCAGTCCCGTCTCAGTTTCTTCTCCGACCAACACGTCTTAAACCCACAAGATATATCGGCGGTCATCCATGCGGCATCAGACATGAGCTTCAGTCCCGACCCAAACAAGGTCATTACGCCCATGATCTCTGGGACTCTTAATCTCCTCAACGCTGCGTCCTCGCACCCCAAGGTCCTCCGCTTCGTCCTCACATCCTCGTGCGCAGCGGCTGCAACTCCCGGAGTCGCTCGCAAGGTCGACGGCGATACCTGGAACAAGGACATCTGCGACGCTGCATGGGCGCCGCCGCCGTATGAGCCGGAACGCGGCTTCGCTGTGTATGCGGCCAGCAAGATGGAGAGCGAGTGGGAGGCGTGGAAGTGGTATACCGAGAGGAAGCCGTCGTTCACGCTAAATACCGGTTTGATGACGCCCTCCTCGCCTCGACTTGGATGGCATTCTAACCGGAGTCCTAGTGCTACCCGCCATGCTGTTTGGGAAGAGTATTGACGCGGAGGCGCAGGCGCTTTCAGCTGCCTCTACGTCACAGTTAATCCCGGCGCTTTTCAACAACTCGGTCGACGCCGTCAGCAATGCCTTTCAGTGTAAGGAATTAATCACTTCTACTCCTTGTATACGCCCCACTTAGAGCTCCTCTGACGACCTTTTCCCAACTGCAGATTTCTTCGTCGACGTCCAGGACTGTGCTCTCCTGCACGTCGCCGCCCTCGTTCATCCCGACATTGCAGGGGAGCGCGTCTTTGCCTATACATCGGCGTACACGTGGCGACAGGCCCAGGATATCATGCGGAGATTGTGCCCAGGTAGAACCTTCTCTCCCGAAGTGCCCGAGGCGGAACTGGATAAGAGCACGATCGTGGGCGCGCCGCGGGCTGAGGAATGGCTGCGGGATATGGGGCGGGGTGGATGGACGGGTCTCGACGAATGCGTGAGAAAGAGCGTGGAGCATCTAATATGAGCGACATCTTCGAAGGCTGGAACGACCAGGTAACGTCCTGGTCGGGGAAAGAAGACGGTAGATGGAAAGTCCTGAAGGGGGCAAGGAATCGGCAGGAACATCACAATATACGGAAAACTTTTCTCTCGGGTACTTGTATGTTGCTCGCGAGCACCTTAAACGTAATGGTTCCTCTGATTTGTCTTCCTACATCGTCAGTATCAATCCATCCGGCGGCAACATCCCAATCCCACGCTGTATTTATTTCTATAGAAGGAGTCTCCATTCCAGACAATCAGGGGTAGGACTTGCGGGGAAAGTAGGAGTCGAGAGACTGGAGGCCAGTGTTTACTTGTGGGTGGGCTGATCAAGGAGGCTTTCCTGTTAAGGGCTCATAGCTACTTATATGTTATTTTCTTCGCCTTTCAAACAGTGACACAGAGTTTTTGGAAGGCGCGAAGTGTGCGAGTGCAGACGTGCAGTAGGCCGCTTGCAGTGTGACGGAAAGCGAGAACATGGTGGTCTACCTATACCTATGAGGCTAGGAAGTGTTTCCTTTGCTTAAGGCTTAGCAATTTGGCCCTGCAAGGTTCACTGGGCTGTATGAGCGGTGCCGTAGGGGGTTGCTGTCCTAGAGTAAGGCACTAGGGGTAATATAGGGTAGTGTGAGATATCAAGATGCTGCCCTAGGCTAGCAGGAACAGATGGGTGAATGTGCTCTCATATTCCAAGAGACATTAGGTAGTGATAGATGTTAGGGAGGCCCCGACCTGTCATTGCACGTGCTTCAGCGCCAGAATCAACCGGGAAATGTTGGATGCGCTTCTCGTTGATTCGGAGGGCCTGTCAGGAGGGCAAGGTAGTACTCCGGGCTGCGATCTCGGGCCCCCTGGGTGTTGGTGGTGCGGAGGAGTCTAGCGGTGGCGATAACAAAACCGGGATGACGGCGGCGGTAACGACACCGACGACAACGACGCCGGCGATACCGGCAGTGTCGAGTCTGCTCAGAAAAGGCTGAAAAACCAGGACACTTTCGGCCGAGCGGTAGGAGGAGGCCCTGGAAAACATCGAGGGAGACGGTGGCGGCGCTTACAGCAGCAAGAGTGGTCAGTATGACAAGGGTGAGGCCGTCTGGAGTGCCGAAGTCGTCATTTGTAACACTAAGAATGAGATTTCCCATGGCTAAGCATGGGCCTCATGTAGGCCCGAGAATCGGCTTTAGCCATGGGACTCGGGTTTCGCGAGACAATAAAATTAGGTCCAGGCGCAGTACGAGTGAAACTATCGATAGGATGAGTACAGTAAAACATAGAAGTATACTTCAATGGCGGGGCATGCTTCTGCAAGGTGTTCGATAGGTAGTCGTTAATAGAAGGCCTGTCGTTCCTCATCCCTACCGTATTCTCCGTCACCCGTAGCAGTTCGAGGACGCAGAGGAGCCCACAAGACCCCAGTTTCGCGATATCTTTACTCCTGCAAGGCTTCACAGGACATTGGCTTGCCGGACATATACATTTCGCAAAATCAAATAACCAGAGTAGTCACGGTCACCAGTATAGAGCCCAAGGTCAAGCAGAGCGGAGATATTCGTTCTATTTGCCATGTACGCCTGGCGGGATATTAAAGACAGACCTATGTTTCCCTCAAACGCCTTTCCTCATATGAAAAGTTAAAACTCAAGTACGTATTCCTATGGTTCACCGGCCGTGGATGAATCCCCGTCCTAGTTCGGTTCGGTTTCGAGGGCGGGAACCCGCAATCAGACGCTCATGGTAGAGTCGATCTCGATACCTGGTGTTACACTCGCCATAAACTATCTCAACGTTAGCCTCCCAACATCTCAGATTCTTATGGGAAACCGACAGGGATTTACCTTCAGGAACACCACCAGGTACTGATCCACACGGATCGCAACCTCCTGCTCATCAATCTCATTCTGCTGAACTTCCTCCCACTCCTCCCCCTTATCCGCCGCCTCCCCGGCGCCCTTCACATCTAGCTTCCCCATCTCGTCTACCACGTCTCCGACGTCTGCATCGCGCATCTTCTCGCGCTTGAGGCGCAGGGCGGCGTCGGCGCGGTCTAGGAGGGTTTTCATGACGGGGGCGTGCTTGCAGGGGTGCACGGAGGCCATCTTGAGGGTGGTGGCGAAGAAGGGGAAGTCCTCGAGAGTCACTGTCTTGTCCTTATAGTCGCCGACGATGTCGTCCATGGTGAGGTTGGGTGGCAGGGGTTGGCCCGTGGGGAGGTAGCCGGAAAGGTAGAGGCGCGGGGTGCGGTAGTAGGGGGAGTACATTATGTAGACGTTGTAGGAGCGGCGGCCGCTGGAAGGTGTTAGTTTAGTCTGCGATGATCTCGGGTAAAGAAGAACGAGGTATGAAGAACTTACCTGCTCTTACTTCCCGTGCCGGTATCCTTAATGATGGCATCGTCATCCTCCTCATCCTCCATATCCGGAATCTCGTCGTCTTCCACAACAGCACTTCCTACATTCCCCGCCTCATCCACCTCCCTAACCTCCCTCGCCTTTAAAGGCTGCGAGCTCGCCAGGCCGCCAGTCCTCAACCATCCTTCTTCATCCGCGCCACCGCCTGCCTCGAACCCCTCCCCATCCCCCACGACCGCCTGCTCCTTCCCCGCATCACCAGCGAAGTCGTCGTCCAGCCGCCGGTAGCAGGGCACATTGCGCGTTACGAGGTATTGCTTTCCTGGAGGCAGGTAGTCGACGCGGCGGGACGGGTCGTCGGCGTCTGCCCAGGTCCAGGTGCGGAACTTGGAGACCAGGTAGTCGCCGGCCTCGAGGAACTCCTGGGGCGTTATCTCGCCGGTGCGGCGGAAGGTGGATGTCGTGGTCACAGGGGCGTAGCGGTCGCGGAGGGTATTGACCGTGGAGTAGATAAAGTTTACGGCCATGGTTACGATGGGCTGTTGCCCGTGGGTCGTGGGTCGTGGGTGCTGCTGGGTACTGCGGTTGTGCGGCGGTGAGGGTCGGCTCTGTTAGGTTTTGCGACGCTCGCTTCGGTGTGGATATCGTGAGAAGATGTTTGTTGTGGTTCTGGTGGATGGAGGCAAATTCGCGTGGATTTTGGCTGCCTACGAGGTCTTTGGGTCAAACGCCTTCACGTCTTACCATGCCTGGTGTAGTGGGTGACAAAGGCGAGTGACGCACTTGAGGTTCCGGGTCTCGAGGGGCAAGGTGGGGTAGTCACCTGGGATGGCGGGGTTTGCCATGTGTCATTGGCCAGACATCTTGGGTGGGCGATGGATGGCTGCGACCAATCATCGAGCCCAGCAGCTCTTATCCGCCGTCGTCAGTTGGCCGAAGTGATGCCAAGGCATTGAATTGTTCGAGCGAACGACCTGGGGTGAGTAATATGAGCAAGGGTCAGCCGACCAACTGTTTCTCCCCCATACCGCCGACGCCACCCAAGCTTGTTAAATAATTGATCCCTCCACTTATCGTCCAGAGAGACCCACAAGCAACTCGTGCTGCCCCGCTTCCCACTTCCCCACACGGACGGCATCACGTCGGTCAGCGATTCAAATATGGCTTCTGCTGAGGACAATCAGGGCATGCAAGTAGGCCAACAATTTGATCTTACCGAAAGAGCGAAAGGGCCTTGGTGTAGGTAGATTCTCGGCCACACTCTGAACTAAGTAATTCTAATAAAATCTTAGTTCTTGTTCCGTACCCCAGGAATGACACCTTCGTTGGCCGGAGGGCCATCCTGGAAACTCTACAACAACAGCCTCTCAAGTCCACCTCCCAGTTAAGAGTCTCGCTCTCCGGCCTTGGCGGCATTGGGTAAGTCAGTTCGGCCACGTACCGCTCGTCGCTAACTATTAGCAGGAAAACACAAATAGCGCTACAATATATATACTGGCTAGAGGAGACGCACCCAGACATATCGGTTTTTTGGGTCCACGCAAGCAATGCGGAGCGGTTTCGCCAGTCGTTCACTTCTATCGCTCTAGCATGCCAAATCCCCGGCTACGATGATCCCAGGGTGGATGTGCTACCACTGGTGAAAGGATGGCTAGAGAGGAAATGCCCAGGGCAGTGGCTAATGGTCATTGACAATGCCGACGATACACAGATGTTTTATCCGGGTAGCGTCAACCAAGCAGAGGACCTGGGACAGTACATCCCTGAGTGTGCTCATGGGTCAATTCTCGTTACAACGAGGAACAAGCAGGCAGGCCTGAAGCTTGCTAAAAGGCCACCTATCGAGGTCGGTATGATGAACGAAGACGAGTCAGAACAGCTCCTTCGTACCAATCTTAGAGGACAGATCGTCGCTACGGACGAACTACTCACACTTTCTCATCGGCTGGAGCGTCTTCCGCTGGCGCTTGTCCAAGCCACTGCATTCATCGAAGCGAACACCATATCAGTTAGCGAGTATCTCCGACTCTTGGACAAGAGTGACCAGGACCTCGTGGGCCTTCTTAGTGAGGAATTCGAGACGATTGGGAGGGACTCGAAGACTCCTCGTGCAGTGGCAGAAACATGGATTCTTTCTTTTGATCAGATGCAGCGACAGAACACTCTTGCAAGCGAGCTACTCTCGCTTATGAGCTTTTTCGACCGACAGGCGATTCCTATCGAATTCCTAGCTTACTACAGCGAACAGCAGGGTCAAGACGAACGCGGGGAAATGCGGCTCCGAAAGGCCCTCGGCGTCCTGAAGGCATTTTCATTTGTGTCAGCAGGGAAGGACCATAGTATAGACATTCACCGGCTAGTACAGTTGGTGTCGCGAAAGTGGCTGGCGAAGGAGAAGAGGATGAAGTATTTCACCGACCAAGCGCTTTTAGTGGTATCACATGCCTATCCATTTGGCAACTACGAGAACTGGATGACATGTAGGAGATACAATCCCCATGCGTATGCTGTGCTGGAGTTTGAAGGTTCTGGGTCTATGAACGAGAAGGCAGCAAAGGCTTCTCTTCTACATAACGCTGCAGGGTTCTATCTGTCCCAGGGGCAGTGGGAGCATGCGGAGAAGCTCCAGGCTGAGGCTGGGAACCTAAGAAGAAGCATGCTCGGAGCTGATCATCCTGACACGCTGACCAGTATGGCTAACCTGGCGTCGACGTACAGGAACCAGGGCCGGTGGGAGGAGGCTGAGAAGCTGTTTGTGCAGGTGATGGAGACTCGCAAAATGAAGCTCGGGACCGATCATCCTGACACACTGACCAGCATAGTCAACCTGGCGTTGACGTACAAGAATCAGGGTCGGCGGGAGGAGGCTGAAAACCTGGAGATGCAGGTGATGGAGACTCGCAAGATGAAGCTCGGCACTGATCATCCGGACACGCTGGCCAGCATGGCGTTGCTATACAGGAACCAGGGCCGGTGGGAGGAGGCTGAAAACCTGGAGGGGCAGGTGATGGAGACTCGCAAGATGAAGCTCGGCGCTGATCATCCTTCGACGCTGACCAGTATGGCCAACCTGGCGTCGATATATAGGAACCAGGGCCGGTGGGAGGAGGCTGAAAACCTAGAAGTGCAGGTGATGGAGACTCGCAAGACGAGGCTTGGGGCTGATCATCCCTCGACTCTGACCAGCATGGCCAACCTGGCTTCGACATACAGGACCCAAGGCCGGTGGGAGGAGGCTGAAAACCTGGGGGTGCAGGTGATGGAGACTCGCAAAACGAAGCTCGGGGCCGATCATCCCTCAACGCTGACCAGCATGGCCAACCTAGCGTCGACATACAAGACCCAGGGCCGGTGGGAGGAGGCTGAAAACCTAGAAGTGCAGGTGATGGAGACTCGCAAGACGAGGCTTGGGGCTGATCATCCCTCGACTCTGACCAGCATGGCCAACCTGGCTTCGACATACAGGACCCAGGGCCGGTGGGAGGAGGCTGAAAACCCAGAGGTGCAGGTGATGGAGACTCGCAAGATGAAGCTTGGGGCCGATCATCCCGACACGCTGACCAGCATGGCCAACCTGGCATCGACGTTTTGGAACCAGGGCCGGTGGGAGAAGGCTGAGAAGCTGTTTGTGCAGGTGATGGAGACTCTCAAGATGAAGCTCGGGGCTGATCATCCCTCGACTCTGACCAGCATGGCCAACCTGGCTTCGACATACAGGACCCAAGGCCGGTGGGAGGAGGCTGAGAAGCTGGAGGTGCAGGTGATGACGACTTTCAAAACAAATCTCGGGGCCGATCATCCCTCAACGCTGACCAGCATGGCCAACCTGGCGTCGACGTATGGGAGCCAGGGCTGGTGGAAGGAGGCCGAGAAGCTGGAGGTGCAGGTAATGGAGACTCGCAAGACGAAGCTTGGGACCGATCATCCCGACACGCTGACCGGCATAGCCAATCTGGCGTCGACGTACAGGAATCAGGGTCGGTGGGAAGAGGCTGAGAAGCTGGAGGTGCAGGTGATGGAGAAGGGAACTACGGCTCTGGGATGCAGCCAAAGTGAACCAGCAAAATGGCCCAGCATCAAAGGCCTTATTACTCGGGCGAATTTATCTCTAGCGGACATCTATCCTCCCTCTGACGGAGCATCTGACCTCGAGTCTGAACACGACAGCGTCTTCGAGAGTGAATCACTTGCAACGACAGACTCGTCCTTTGCCATACCTGGAATACGGTACAGCGGTACCAGAGAGGTTGCCGGCGCTCTTCTCGGCCATCCCGAGCTGAGGTCTCTCTATGCTACTGCCATCTATAGGGTTGATGAGAAGAAATGCCGCGCACACTTCAAGAGCTTCCTGAAAGCTTATGCTATAAGCTTAAGAAAGGAGGCAGGAGATCATCTCGAGACAAATGCCGCAACGTTCATAGATTCAATGGCGGGCCGAGTGTCGGACGAGATACGACGAGCGATACTTTCGCCGAGCGGAGCAATCCAGTTGGAAGAAGACCCCTCTAAGCAGACACTCGAGAGTCAGCTAGCGACCATCAAAGCTCAAGGCGATGAAAAGAGCAATAGAGATCCAAGACAAGATAGAGATCCAATGCGAGATGGCGATTCAAGGCGCGACGGAGATTCTAATGACACACGACTGGAATTTGCGACAGGGCAGGCTACAGAAGACCAAGCACAGACCGAGAATTATGACGAGATTTCGGAGCCCGATGATAACGGGACATTCGAATTGATCGGAGACGTCAAGGAGTTCATTTTATCAGCCAGTCCTATCGCAGCTCTCATCGCCGACATGAAGTCCTGGCTCAAAGTGGATGAAAAGCGAATTGAAGTCAACCCAACTGTTCGTACAAATGTCCACCTCCGGGATTCACTAGATTTGGCTTACAACGAGGAACAAACCGGAGCACAACCCGCATCCACTTGTCCGGAGCCGGTGTCTAACGAATCTGCTCTGAAGGAGGCCGACTCGGACAATCCGCAGCTCTCGAGAGACTGGGAAGTGGAGGAAGCCACTGCGAGTGGAGAAATGGAGTTGACCGCCGACGCTGCCTGGCGGGGGAGCCTTGGAGACACCCTTAAGTCTTTAATGGACTTTTGGGGTGATATCGTTTGCGGCGTAGTTGACATCTTCGCGCCTCCGGTCAAGCAGGGTTACAGACGCCTCAGGTGGCGCTGTGTGCGTTCTCCCAGTCGTTTCAGCTTATTGTAGAGGATGCAAGCCTAGTTTCTAACTTGTTCCTAGTCATGCGGCACTCCGCTATGGGCCGATTTCGACAACTCGGATCCTGATGCCTTGCAGGAGCTGCTAGAGGAGCTGCATCATATCCCACGCGTTATCGAGATCACTCACCAGAATCGAAAAGCGTACAGGAGAGTCTATGTCAACCTTGCGAAGAGCACGCTTCCGTTGCCAATAGGTAACCGGGAGAGACACCCCGTTAGTTCCGGGGCGGGGAGACAAGAACGCTGTCAAGGGACATCGAACGCGGCGCCAAGAAATCTCGGAACCGCAGCTCTGCATCAAGGAGCTAGCAGCACGAACAGCCCGTTGTATAGTCTTGATCGATATTCGTCAGGCACTCACGTCGGTAACATAACTTCCGTCGTATCTCGACCATTGCAGATTACCTCCCGAAAGAAACAGTTCTTCGAAGTTTGCATCAACACTGGAAACCACGCGGTGCGACTCAAGGAGATAGACTTGGCCTCAGTAGCGTCAGACCGTGACCTCTTCAACCAGATCTGGGACCGATACCGCCATACTCGAGGATATGGCATCCGGAAGATTTTCCTAAAGCCTCGAGATGTACACTTCGTGATGGTGAGCCCTCAAGGTTAACTATGGCCACTATACTTCGTCTTGACAAAATGCGTTACTAACAGTGAGTCTTTGTAACAGTTCTCTGTCGATCAAACATACGATGACCTGGCTGGAATCCATGAGAAGCCCAGGGAATACCCACCACAGGAGGAGGTCGACTTAGAGCGGTACCATTACCGGTGCCCCAAGATTCTGATGCCGGCCAAGCTCTTCCTTCATTTACTCGACAGGGCTCGCAGGAGCTCCTGGGACGGCCATTCGCCGGACACCTGGCTCCAGCGGCTGCCCAAGAAGCTCAATACCAGCATCCTAGATGAAGTACGACGGTCGGCTGGGAATTCGGATGCTAGCGATGTTGTCATCGGATGGGGAGTGCACATCTTGGAAGGTCCGAACCAGACGGGCCTGAGTCTCGTCTTAGCGCTAGGGATTGTCGCTGCGTTCCTTGTGTCCTGTCTACTTGTCGGGCTTGCCAAGACGGAGGAGCAGGGATTTGGAGTTGGGCAGTTTCTAATCGCCATCATGACTTGTGGCATGACAGCGGTATACTTTTACTTGGAAGATCGTTGAAGGAAATTGTCGATGTCTTCCGTGAAATTAACCAGCCTGGAGTCGGTATACCAAAAGCAAGGCTGATGGGCAGGCCGAGCCGCTAGAGGTGCAAGTCATGAAGGAGAGAAACGGTATTGGGGTCAGTGTATCCCGATACGCTGGCCGGAATGGACAACCCAGCGTGGACGCTTTGGAACCAGGGCCGGTGGGAGGAGGTCGAGAGGCTGTTTGTGCAGGTGATGGAGACGAGCAAGACGAAGCCCGGGACCGGTCATCCAGACTTGCTCGGCAACGTGTATTAGGCCAAGATCATCCACATACGGTATCTACGTTACGAGCCTTGAAAAGTCGGCAGAAAATAACGGCGAGAGTCTAGGCACGAACGTTAACATCAATCGATTCTATCTCTATTTGCTATGATAACGAGATTATCGCGTTTTATTTTATTTTTTAGGGCGTGATGTTATTGATAGGACGGTCGATACTGCCACCACCGTTTGCTTAGGACCCACCGAGATGGCGGGATCTTGGCCATTATGCGAAGCCGTCCTCTATTCCACAAGTACATCCTTGGAACCGTTTCTACCGTACTGTACAGTAGCACTCGTCGCTCTCTGCCATTCCCACCTGCTTGATTCCAAGCTGGGGGTTTCGGGAGCCGGCAAAATATATATCCGTCTAGTCGCAGAAGTCCAGGCAAAGGTATCAGGTGGTTGCGTGCACTGTCTGCAGCGGGTCCGTGCGTCCTAAACATTCTTGAAGAGTGTGGTGGAGAGGAAGCCGATTTTGCACTCAGCTGTACGAGAACGCTGTGAAGGTTTTCAGAGCGACAGGTGGCAATCTCGAGATACTACAATTCAGGCGTAACAACCGTCCCTCTGTCAAAATTAGATTGAAACTCAGCAACTCTTGACAAACCTGCTGCTTTTCCTGTGTGCTTTCACAGCGGAGGAACACGCCTGTCAACCTAATTGTAAAGAAAATAAAAAAATGCCATACCGCCTACTGGAAACACGATCCGTTGGGGGGTTTACGATATTATCCGCATCGGCGCGGGGTGGAAGGAAATCGTTAAGAGATAATTATCGAAGGTGACTCGAGGCACCTAAAGGGCTCTGCCTCTTGGGATCAGCGTCCATAAAGGTCTGGTCGCCACCCTCAGCCCCCTTTCTTTACTTATCGGTACGTAGATGGTAGAGAGCAAAACCCAACACGCCGTTGCGCTGCCCTCGCGTAGTTCTATGAATACTAGCATCACCAAACAGACTCAGCAGCGCACACCAGACGTCAACAACGTCGTAGGCAAAAATCGTATGTTTGATCAATCGTCCTGTTGTAACCTATGATAGGGCTCAGTGGTCCCAGCCCCCCGGCGCCAGCCGTCAGGGGGGCCTTGTCAGAGCGCCTCCCGCTGACTCGGCGTTCTCGGCGTTCCCGCTCCGCCCTGACAAACGGCGGCCGGCCGTGGACCCTCCTTTCACCGCCGGGTCCGCACACGGGGCCCGGCGACCCACGGAGGACGACGTGTGATCACTTCTCTGTAATCCAAGTGGGGCGGAAATCGGGAAATCGCGCGTAACTACCGACATTTTGGGCCAAATATGGGGCGAAGGATGCGACGACCCCGGCTCTGCAAGGTATTTGAAAAAGAGATGCTCCGCCTACATACCGCGTAGGCACGAGGTATGACGGGGCGTAGGGCTTCGGGATTGACCGCCGAAATTTCGCGGTGGAGCCACCATGCCGAATGTGCCTTGGGCTAACCTTCGCTCGCTCTTCTTCATTTCGAATACGTGTACGCCCCGTCGCGATCGAAGATACGTAGTTTACGGACAGCTCGTGATCAGCGGACTTGAGGAGTCTACTTCGTACCATGTCACTTGACAGATCCCTACCTGTTAGACCACGACCTCATTTCCTTTCGCGCAAACGTCAACGTCAGCCAAAATGAAGGCCGTTTTCATCCCCGCCCCTCGCCCTTCCTGGCATGGTGCGTTAATCCCCCGGAGGGTCATACTAACAAGGTCCACCACCCTCTTGGGGGGCCGTCGCCCAACTAAGCTGCAAAGTTGATGGTGACTACGCGGACGTGGCCAGCCGTCCGGACTGCACCCGCGTCCTCGACACCATCTCCAGCACCATGGACGAGACCTTCACCGTTGCCCAGTGCTACTCTCGGTGGCTGCGAGAACGTCTGCGAGATACAGATCTGCGCCGAGGTGAAAGCCCCGACCCCAGAAAGAGCCTCACTACTGGACATGGGAAATCCCGTTCTAACGGTATTCTTTGTAGGCCTCAGAGGCATTTTTTACCTACAGCGAGATCTCGCCTGTCGTCAACCTGCTGCTCTCGACATGCAGGCTTGACTCTGGCAAACAGTTCCAGAGGCAGATCAGCGCCGGCGAGGGCGGTGGGGCACAGGTGGCCAGGGTCTAGAATCCCGACATCTGCTAAGCGCCCCGATGAGGGGACTGCCGCTGGGTGAAATGATACGTGAGAGGTACATTTGAAAGCGCTTCAATATTATAATACATCACGGAATTATACCTATTGCAGAGGGACGGAGCTGGGAAGTGATTCTGAGGGTGATCTTACGAGCCGGCATTAGTGACGGGCTTCTTGCGACGGCAGGTTAAAGCTCGCCTCGTGAGTTCGGGCCTAGTCTACTGGCTGGGTGTTTCCCCGGAGTCCCGGTTGACGGTGCGGCCTTCTACAATCAAAAATGCATTCCTACGCAATCTGCCACTGGCAGTGAAGTGCCCGGCGACGAGCCGCGCCACGCAAACCAGACGTAAGGTCAAAGATAGCGGTGGTACATGCGGCCGTGATGTTGCATCACTGGGAAAGTATAACCCTACACGTCTTGACACGGAGTCTCGGCCGCCGACTCGGTGCCTGGCTCAGTCACACGAGCAGCTATGTCCCCTATCCCTCGTGCTCTATCACATACGGAGGCGGAGTCGCATCCTAGGCTCCATCTCCATCTTTGATGTGGGGCCCAGGACGGAGAAAACGAGCCCAGATGCCGGGAGTCCGGCGCCAAAGATGGGTCAAAGGATCACCAACGGCACTTAGCCCCATCCGTACGAGGCATTTGATCAGAGAGGTTGCTACAGACGGAGGAACCATTTCAGTATGTGATGACTGGAGGCTTACGTAGGTTCGATTACAGGGCTGAGTTGTCGCGGTGGAGCTCCTATGCCCAAGGTACCGTCCTAATGAACGCTCCTCTTTTCATTTCAAAGAAGCCCCGCCGCCGGACGGGGCAAGGTGTGCCAACTTCGAAGGGGGAGTTGAGGAATATAAAGGCGCGAGAGTCCACGGGAAGAAGCTCCAGTTCTGCAGATCCGTTTTCGGTGTCAAATAGTCTGCTATCCGAAGTCAACTTATACACACGATCGAAAAATGAAGGCTGCCTTCGTCTCTGCCCTCGCTGCTTTCGTCGGCCTCGTGTGTCTGCCCCTTACCGCCCCCAATGTTTCTGTCAAATCTGATGTCGGACTAATATGGAGTGTTCTTTTTTTTTATAGGCTGCCGCCCAGGCGTCCTGCACGGTCTCCGACAGTACGGTCCAGAATGTCCCGAAGCGCGAGGACTGTGAGTCCGTGATGCAGGACATCACGAGCAACCCCGACGAGGAGTTCACCGCCAACGGGTGCTACTCGCTCGCCGGCTGCGAGAGCGGCTGCGACGTCAGGGTCTGTGGTGTAAGTTCTTCTTACCTCCCCAGCACCAGCACCAGAACCCCTTCAACCCCTTCCAGACAAAAGAGTGGGCTTTGCTGACGGTTTCTGGGGTGTTTAGGATGGCCTGACCCTCAAGAAGAGGGACGTTGCCGGCGCTGTTGCGGACATCCTGAATACTTGCGCCCCCGAGGAAGGCCAGTCGTTCCAGGGGGAGAGCCCTAGTGGCGAGGCCAATGTCAAGATCTACAAGCCCGACCTCTGCTAAGCGGACCTGTTTAGGTCCTCGGTCATGGGGTAGGTGATGTTTTTGGGGGTACATTGCAAGCGGTTTTAGCACAAATATACTGCCAAGTTACACCTACGTATCCTGAGCGGCGGGTCTGACTCCTGCTGGACACGGAAGGCTAAGTGTTGTGGCGCCGGTGGCCCGCTGGTGCCTGGCTCCGTCGCGGTGGCGTCTTCAGCTAGTCTCGTGTAAGCTGCCGGTCACTTTTGATCGTCACCCATTCGAACCCTCTCCTTCAGGGTTGTCAACAGGCGAACTTGCGCTGTACTCTCATCGTGCGAGACACGTATACCGAAGTCTGGTGTGTCCGGTGATATCTATGTTTGTCACGTGTTGTGTAGTTGTTATGGGTCAGGAAATGATAATATCCGCTGTGATGTCATTTGGTTGAGAACATATCCTGCTAATTGTTCCAAGTTGAATCTTTACGCACCAAGTAAACTCCAAGACAATGCCCAAAATAAAGGGGCTAAGAGTGCCCACCGCCAGTCAGACAAGCAGTGTCTGGGAGTGCTGTATCACCGATATGCCAATCCGAACCCCGTTTATCCCGATCTACCATTTGCCCAAGAAACCATCAGAAACAAAAAAGTAAACGCCCGCGCTAACCATTGTGTCCTGTTCGCCCACTTGTTTCCAACATGATGTACATATCTGAACCGTGCCGTCGAGTTACCAGTAGACGGGGACCTGGCGCTGAGGCCTCTTGATCATCCGCTCGATGGCTGGTACGAGGGGACTTCGCGGCATGCATGCGGCTAGCGAGAGTGTGTCAGCATTAGTGAATGTTCTCGGTCTCCAAGAAGGGGTTCAGAGAAGGCGGTGTGGTAGCGCGGAGGGTCCCGCGGGGAGGGAGATTATCAGGAGGACTCCGGCAGCCGTAATGACGGAGGGCGGTGGGACCCGGAGGAGGAAAGAGAGGAAGGGGGTGGGGGCCAAGAAGCTTACCGCATCGGCGGCGGTCCCAGTGCTCGAAGAAGATGACGTTGGGAGGGCACTTTCGATGGGTGCGCTGATAGACGGGACACCACCTATGGACGACGAATTTAGTGTGTCCACACCGCAGCCGCCTCTGGAGCACCGTTGAGTCAGTAACACGGTTCCAGATGTCGATGGCAAGATAGAAAGTCCTACGAAAGAGAAGATGAATACTCACTTCTATGTAGTCGCACATTGTCCCTTCTACTCTGCCTCGGCGTAGTCCTAGTGTCGTATCGAGCCGGATATGTCGAGTTACTAACGGGGAAAGATCACCGCATTGGTTTCGAGTGTCGTAGGGTCTTTGGATAACGAGGTCGGTGCTTGCGTTCGCTTGATTCGAGAGTTGACAGCCGCTTTGAAAACATGTAATCCTTCTTCGGCGCAGCACGTATAACAAACAAAAGCCCGTCCTCGCAGGATCCTGGGCCGCCCTCCGCTTATGTATTCTAGCGTAGGTCTTGGCGCAAGAGCCATGAACTTGGGATTTTCACACTTGACAGGGAGCGGATCCGATCCAAGTAGGCACCGGCACGGCGGGAGAGGTGGAGCTCAGAGGGTAATACCGGCATTTTGCGGTGGGAGAAACCACTTCGTCCGCTTCGGATTATCGGGAAGGAGGGACGCCTTAAACTTAACTGGGACTAGCACGGGCTAGGCCCCCTTCCCGCACCCCTCTTCCTTGCAAATGCTCTTATTCTTCAAGGCCAATGACGCCCTTTTTTGTTTCATGGTGTCTTTTTTTTTGCTTGGTGAGTGCCATCAGCTGAAACGAAAGGTGCTTATTTAGGGAGCTGTGTGGCGTGCGATGAAGGAAGTCTGGGGGTGATTCCTTGCTCTGCTGCAACACAGCCCAGGGTAGTTTCGGCCTATGCTGCACCACATGCGTCGTGCTGCAGAAGACGCGGTGGCGCTGGAGCGTGCCCACTTCGTTTTTGGGAAAGAAGGGGGCTCCCCCCGGGGGGGTGGACAGGGCACAGCTTGGAGCCGGATCTTGAGACCAGGGCGGTCTAAGTTGCTCTGCACTGGGCCCAGCGAAGGACTGATTCGGGCATCCAAGAGCCAGCGGGCTGGTAGCGCCCTTCCGTCCCGCGCTACAAGGATCCTCTCGTCCCGCAAAGACGCAACCTCCTTAAAACCGTAACGAATAAGCTGGGGCGTTCTGCGTGCCTCGCTGCTATTCGCAGAAAAGTCTAATAGCCCGCCGTCGTGGCAAGCGATCGCCGACTCACCTGGGAAGGTGAGCAACGAGGGGCAAAAATGGGCAGCACGGGAAAAACGAAAAAGATCACCATGGGATTTCTGGGCTCCGGCGCGGTGGTTGGCCAACCTGCGAGACACCGGCTTTGCTCCTGAATGTGAGATATGACGGACGGGGCGCTGGCCAGGGTGGGGGGGTTAGTGGTCGTTTCTTAGACAGCCGCACGAGAGTATGCTCCATAGGAGCCAGTCGATTGGGCTTGGGGAGGGTCGAAATCGAGCGGAGATAGGCGGTTTTCAACGAGTCATGAACCCTGACAATCAGCATCCCCACAGGACGTACGAGGACAGATGACGATGGTCCTGTCCTCGGGGTGAAAATAATGATGATGGTCCAGTCGCGTGCCGCCGCAGCCAAAATCCCACGTCCGCCGCCTTCCCGCGCAGGTGCGTCTTCCGGCATGATAGTGGGCCGGGGCCTTCTTTAGCGCGTACTAGCGCTGTACGAACCAGCCATACGGGCTCGGAAAGCCTGGGATGGCAGCGGCCTCCTGCCCACCCTCCTTTTCTGGAATTCAGTGCGTCGACTGTTATTCAAGCGGTGGAGGTGGCGTAACTACGGCTGGCAGAGCAGAAACCCCCTCCCGGTCTGGCGCGCGTCCCCTTCCCCACCCCTCTTTTACAAGCGCGACCTCTCTTGCGGCGACCCCCCAGCGTGCTTTGCAGACCGGGTTGTCTTGACAATGGGGCTTATTCAAGTCTCGTGTAATGGTGTTAGGTGGCGCACCCCCCCAACCGGGAAGTCGATCGGCGGTCCCGGAGCCCTGGTTGGTGGTAATGGAGATTGAGGGGTGGGTGCGTGGTGAACAGGGAACAGGGATTCCTTGGACCCTTGGACCCACGATCTTTAGACGGCGAGGCTGACGGAGGGGCAGGAGGATGGGGTCAGTGGGAAAGGGTTCCGTTTTCGTATGGGGTATTTGAGTTTAAGATACCGAGGACTCCGAGGCTTGTCTTCGGACTCAACGGCATTGCTGGGTGGCAAAGGGGGGGGTGGACTGAGTGGGGAACTCTAGACTGTCCAGGGGCATCATTTTTCGTTCTAGATTTCAGTCTTTCGTTCTTTCAGGTGTTGAACATGGTGAGTCTTCTGGAGTCGTCCCTCTTCACCAGGGGCGCTGCGACGTCGATTCCAAATAGGAATAGAACCGGAGCTCGTCATGGATGTGAGATGTGATAGCCCGAGATGGCGTCGCCGCTTTCAGCTGTAAGGCACGTCGCCCGAATAGGCAATTGGGTTTCATGAAACGCGACACTTGTCCCGGGACGGCGGTACGGTTTAGCCTATTTTTGCGGAGGAAATGCTCCTGAGCGGGATGAAGAGGATAAGACATTGAAGTAATGACCGGGATGCGTACTTGAGTATGAGTTATTCGACGTGAAACGAACCTCGGAACACTTGCGTGCATGGAATAAGATGGACGGTTATGTGGGAGAACGGCTAGGAAGGAGGACAGGGAAGGCCAAAAGGAACGACGAAAAGCAAGATGAGGTCATGCCCACCATCATCGTTCGGCGGCGGCGGCGGACCTTGAGGGTTTACTCCGGGGGCCTCTGCGCATCTGGATAGCATCTGACACAAGCCCACTGTCTCTCCCAAGGTCTGACTTCATCGGGCACGACTTCACACCGCGATGTGGACGTATTGTCTACGTCAGGCCCGAGGCATAACGCCTTGGCTCTCCGTCGCGGTTGTTGCTGGAATGGAAGTTGGTCGCTGAAATACCTGTTGGCGAGGTAGTAAGGTGCATATCATTACATTGAAGAACTTGTAGGTACACTCAGCGGCTTCCATAGCTCAACTGCCCGGTAACGCAACTCCGCTCTCCCATGTTATTACAATCCCTCCGGTACCTCCGGCCCCTACGGCCTACGATTCGTGTTCGCTGTGGACTATGCCAGGGACGCTTCCCATTGCTGATCCACTAATTTCCAGTCATCCGACTTGCATCAGGGGATTCCGAATTCGCCCCGCTTGAAAAGGCGTCGAGTCCGTCGTCGCCACCTGAAAAGCCCCTGTCGAACGGCGTTAGGACAGCCAACTCTTCACCAACATCCGGAAGGCAGCCGTACCCACGTTCGCCTTGGGCATGAGGGCCCAGGCTACCAGGGATAGGCGGAAAGGGAACTGAGGACCCAGGGAATCCAGTATAGGAAAGGGCATTGCCAAGCCCATCGTAGGTATCAACGGACCGCGCCATGGGGATGTCTTCCTGGCCGTTGCTCACCCAGCCAGCTGGAAACCTAGGTACCTGTAACTGAGCTGAGTTCAGGTCGACAGACTCCCACGCCGCAGGTTGTCCAGCGGGTTGGAGCCTATAGGATGCATTGATGCCAAAATCACTAGGGAGGTCGGGCATCCAGGCCCTAGTGTCCGGAGACAGCGCTGGACCGCGGTCGAGGGTCACGAGCTCCACTAGTCTCCCTGAAGTGGCCGGTCCGCGACAGAGCCAACAGGTAGGGCATGAGGATCCTCCTGGACTCGCAGCCGGGGATGCTGACGGCGCGTATTGGTAGGCGGAGGAAGTGGCCCCTTCGCTGTTGCCTTGCAGCTGCTCGTGCGGCACACCTTCAGGTTTCCTGGGAGTGAAGTCTTCGCTGCTGTGGCCCTGACACTGCTGCCCTCGGCGTTGACGTTGGTGGTTAGAAGCGGAGGCTCGGGGGACGGCAACTACGCTTGGTGCTGTCATCGAGTGTAGGGTGGTTGGTGAGACCCCGCTGCCGGGCCGGTCTAGTTTAGACTCGATATCGTAGGGCGGGTTCTTTATCCTGCCATGTGAGGTACGCTTTGCCATTGAGTCGCCATTGTCGAGTGCATTCGAGTATGCGGTCATACTCGGGTGTGAGGTCTCGGACCATCCAGACGAAGGACGGAAAGACGGTTCCATGCGTGACTGCGAACGCAAGTAAGTTGTCATGTCAACGAACGGGTGGAAGGCGGGGGCTTACCTGGGAAGGGCTGGAGTCTCCCATTTCCAAACAACTATGCTTGAGTAGGTTTCAAAAGGCCTAAAACTGGGCAACTCAGGGGGAAGACTCACCAGGATACAGGCCGGGGATTCTTGAAATAATATCTCCGCATGGTCCATCCGGCCTAGTGTCTGATAAAGGGCCATCGTAGTCACTGGCAGAAGGCTTCGGCCACTCAGCACCGCACAGTCCCCCATGGGCCGACGCCGAGATCGAGGATCCTGGTCGAAACTGCAGCTATCCGAAAATGCCCTCAGAGTCGCGGGGAGGATCATTGACGGGCACTCTTATCTGAAGCACGCAAAAGGGCGGGATGATACCCTGGGGTTGATCCTTGGTCTAGAAGCATGCAGCTGGAAACCAAAATCTAAGTGGAAGAAGAATTTACGAGCTCAAGTAACTGGACATGTAAGTGAAAGCATTAAGATGTGAGAAAAGATCTCATCACATAAAGAATAAAGACTAAAATATGGCCACGCAGGAAGAAGTACGACTGTCCGGGGCATGGTCAAAGCCCGAGTCAGACGGCCATCCGATCCTGCCGCTGGATCGGATCTGGGGGAATCAACCCATCCCAGTAGGACGAGAAGATAGAACAAGCACCCGTCCGCGTACCGTCCTGCCCCGAACCGTCTTACACCGCGGGGGGCAAACAGATTCGCCTCAACGGAGGCCACAGCTGGAGAAAACCAAGGTTCCGCCGAGCTTCCGACGCGGCATGCCGGGACGGCAGCAGGTAGCCGGGGGAATATTGTGTCGAAAGTGCAGCCTATCCCCCGCGTGGCGGCCGATAGTCCCGAATCTCATGCGAGGTGCCGGTGCTTCGTCCAGTTTGAAAGGGATTCCCGGCGAGCCTTCTGATGGGTCAATTTTGACTCGCTTAAAGCTGCGACTGTGGATCCTCTCCGGGAGAAAGACGGTGGGGGAGGAGGATTTGCAGTGGCAAATGCGCCGGGGCTTTGGGGGAGATTGATAGCAGGGTTGCTATGAGGCTCCCGCCTGGGTAGCACGACATGCGCCTGTGAACCCCCAAGTCCTACCCTCGGTCTTGTTTCCTAACGCGGCCCGTTTGCAGATGAGGTTCAGGCTTTCGGCTCCGCGTTGATTTATCGGCTTACGCGGCGGGAGCGGGCAGATCGCTCCTCTTGAATCCAAGCCACAAGCCGCAAGGGCGCGACAAGATACCGTATGGAGGGCTTAGCATTATGAATGTAGACTTGATATGAATCCCCGTTAGTTGCGAGGCTCGTTTGTGAGATGCTAAATGGGGATGGCGTTATCAGATCGCCGTATTGCGTTGAGAAAAAGGGAGGCTAGTATGGAGGGCCAACAATTTCATATTGGCGCCTCCGAGTAGGGAAGTTTAACGGGTCGGCCCGCCTGGCAGAACCATTTGTAGGGTCGACGCACGCTACGGCTTGCTAAAAATTTGGTGCGCCAACACCCCTCCCTCTTCTGTTTATGGCGGGGCAACCTAAACCACCGGACGCGTCGCGGTTCAAGCATCACGACACTTGACTTCACCTTAACCCGCAAAACCGGACCATCATCTCATCCCCGGCCCCCTTGACTCAACGGTGAAGCTCTCGCAAAATTTTGAACGACCCGCCACAGCTCACTCCATGACGCCCCGGTAACCCGCTGGCCATGGCGCGCTACCTCACCCCCGCCAAGATCGGGCTCCTCGCCCTGATCGAGCTCTACGCGGACGAGGCCGTGCCCCCACCCGCCATCCTCCCCGTCCTCTCGTTCATAACCTCCCACCTCATTGACACCAACGGACGCCAGCCCTCGCCATGGCGCGAAGCCTCCCACACCACATCCCTACTCCTCTCCATCCACGCCTTCGAGGACGCCCTCACGCCCCACCCCGTCCTCCTCGGCATGCCAGGCCGCCGCCTCTGGGACAGCTTTCTGCGGAAGCTGTGGGGCATAGACTCGCTCGACGCGCTGCACGAGTTCTTTGCGCGCTTGCGTCTCTTGCTAAAGCCACCGAAGAATGATGAAGGGGAAGGTGAGGGAGGCATTCGGCTTGCAACGACGTCGGTGTTTGGGATCTTCGTGAGACGGTGCAGGCTTGAGTTTGAGAGGCTGAGGTTTCATGATTCAGCGGAGCTGTGGAAGGCGTTTGTGGGGTATCGGCAGCCGACGGCGGCGTACCTAAAGAAGAAGAACCCGGGGTTTGAGAGGCTAAGCTTTGATAACGTATCGCTGTTGGGGGAGAGGGAGGATGCTACGTTTGAGGCGCTCACGGCAGCGGTGTATGGGGATAGCCTCACGGGGCACTCCGGTAGCACGGCGCCGGTGAGCACCGACGACATGGAGGGCCTGCTGGAGTTCCAGGTGGAGCAGATGCAGAGTACGTTCCCCCGCTTAAGAGTATGAACTCTTGCTAATTTTCACAGAGTACGGAAATCGAGTGCCCCTCGAGCTCCGGCAGAAGCTGCAGGATCTTCTACATGATAGCCACATGATTCCCAGCGTATCCCACTACGTAAAGTAAGGTCCCGCCATCCTCCCCTCCGCTTAACACCCCTCTGACTCCCGCAGCTTCCTCGACAGCTGGCGCGCGGGCGACCACCCCAACGCCTTCGACAACCTCCACCGCTACTTCGACTATACCATGCAGTCCCGCGATCGCCTCTTCTACCAGTACGCCCTCATGAACCTCGCCGTCTTGCATGCCTCCTTCGGCTGTCGGCCAGAGGCCGTTGACGCCATGCTCCAGACTGTCACCACCGCCCGCGAGAACCGGGACATGACCTGCCTCAACTTTGCTCTCAACTGGCTCTTCCACGCCGGCCACCACAGCGCGCTGGGCTCCGCGCGCGAGACCCTCGCTTTTCTCAGGGTGAGGGCCAAAGAGGCAGGGATGGGGCCGTTGGGGAGCACGCTGCTTCTCAGCGAGGCAGAGTTGACACTTAAGAACGGAGAGAGCGTGGCTACCGCACTGGAGAACATTGTTCGGGCGGGCCATTCGATCGTGGAACGGAATGGGAGGGCACTGATGGAGACTCACGCGCTGCTTTCTGCCGCGTTGTGGGAGAGGCTTGGCCTCGCGGACCTAGCGGCTTCAACGTGCGAGGTTGCGCTGAGGGCACATGCGAGGTACGGGGTCTTTGACGATGAGCTGAGGCTTACGTGCCGCCTTGCGATGGGCCTTACGGAGAGGGGCCGCTATGATGAGGCGCTAAGGCTGCTAGACGGGTTGGACGGCGATGCGCTGCGCGCGTGGAAGACGCATCAGTACTGGCGGAAATGCCGCGGAGTTATCAAGCTGAGGCGGGACCTTGCGCACGGGGAGCTCGACGGCGCGGCAGAGCTGTTAGAGCAGCTGCTGCAGAACAAAGAGGACGACCTGGAGCCGGACATGGCGTTTACGATCGAGTTCCTGCACGTGGACTACCTTATGCGGAGGGGCGACCTCGTCAAGGCGTCCTCCATCGTGGAAGACCTCCTCTCGGGGTTGGGGAAAGACGACACGAAGGATATAGCCCTGACTGTCCGCCTCCTCCTCCTAAAGGCCACCATCCTAGGAAAGGCCGGGCGGCCAACTCGTGGCCTTTCAACCGCCACGCGCGCCGCGCACATCGCCCTCCGCGCGAGGCTCCTCCCCCTCCTATATGCCTCCGCGGCCTCGATCTCCATAATCCTCATCTCCCTATACGAATTCTCCGCTGCAGCCTCTCTCCTATCTGCCACCCTCCCCCGCGCTCTAGAAGCGCAGTCATCATCCCTAGCGGGAAGGCTATATGCGCTCCTTGCGGACGCGGAGATGGGACTTGCTGGGATCAGAGAAGGGAGGGAGAGGAGGGAGAGGTTGACGCGTGCGGCGGGGGCGCTGGAGTGTGCGTTCGCGGCGTATGCAGAGGGCGGGGAGAGGGCCGCTGCGAGAGAGGTTGTCGCGAAGCGGGGGGTTGTGATGAGGGTTCTTGAGGGGGCGGGCGGCGAGGTCGCTGGGAGGTATGTCTCGCTCCTAGACCAGGAGGCGGGTTAGACCCTCGCCCTGCGCTGAGGGAACCTGTAATGTTACGATGGGCAATGGCATGACGGGAACGGAAAGAGGGGCGTGTGTATTTTAGAAACGAGATGGAATTCAAATAATGCGCCTAGACCCGTTTTCCCTATATAATACAGCGCTGGAAAAGGTAGCTTTCTTTCGCCCCGTACACCACACATAGCGTTCTTTCCCTAGAGATGCGCGTAAACAGATACCCGGCTCCGCAAAACACCCGACACCTCCCCCTTTTCTTCCCCACTCTCGCATTAAACATAACCAGGCAAGGACCCCCAGTGACGCTCTAGCTCAGCCAAAGCCGTCCCCCTACTCCGGCCTGGGCCGCTTCGCGCCGTGCGGGTTGCCCCACTCCTGGTTGCCGGAGCCCATCTGGGGGAAGAAGCCCGGGTTGAAGGCTGGCATGCCGCCCCCGAAGCCTGGTGGTTCTCGTTAGCGTCGCGTTCGTTGGTACGTGCTGGGGAGGGGGTTGGAGTTGGGATAGAAGGGTGAAGGAGGGGGAGACCTGGTGTTGGGAAGAGGTGTGCAATTGGACGATGGGCTTCGGTGGGAGCCTCGTGGGTTGGAGATGGAAGTTCGTGGGTTTGTGCGGGCTAGGTATAGGAGGGGGAGAGGGCCGACATTGTTGTTGCGGAGACTTCTCCGGGCTTGTGCTGCTTGTGAGGTGGTTTCGGGGTGAGAGGTTCCGCTTGACGGGGTCCCTCTCGTGTAATGGGAGTGGTAATGGAGTGGCTGGGTCATCCGGGTGCTGTTGACTCGCCGTCGGTCCGTATTGCTGGACCGTGATTAAGGGAAAGGGTGCGTTGCGTGGAGTGTAGTTGGACGCCGAGCGAACCACATTGTACATACCTTGCATACCACCGCCCATCATGCCCATCCCAGCCATGGGGTTTGGCATGCCCCCCATTGGATTCATCCCCATCATATTCCCTCCCATCCCCCCGCGCCCACCCCTCATATTCGCTCCACCCCTCGGCATGCCTCCCATGTTCATCATCCCCCCGCGGTTAAACCCAAAGTTGCCGCCGCCCATGGGGTTGTTGAACATCTGGTTGTTGTAACCTCCGCCCATGTTCCCACCGCCGCCGCCGCCTGCGAAGCCGCCCCGGTTGAAATTCCCCTGGGTGTTGTGCATATTGCCCCTGTGCTGCTGGGTGAACCCTCCCCCGCGGCCCCTGTAGTTCCCCCGGAAGTTGCCCCCCTGTCCACCGTCGAACCCGGACCCGCTGGTCGACCTGTTCTGCATGTCCTTCGACACCCGCGATGTGCCGTCCTTCGGCAGCGTCCGGAAGGGATTGAGGCCCGCCATCGAGTACGAGACCATCACCTTCTTGTGAGTAGACTGACCCGGCTCAGTTGGTAGCGAGTCGATGTAGTGCTTGACGGCGGTGGCTGCCTGTTGCGACTTGAACTCGACGTAGGCTTGGCTGTTTCGTGCGGAACGTTAGTCACACGAGGGGGAGTGCAGGGCGGGGATCCGAGACATACCCTTTGCTCTTTCCGTTGACCTTGTGTTCACTAAACGTGACGTCCTTAAGCTCGTCCTCGCACCCGACCTCGCGCGCGTACGCACGGACTCCCTCGTCGGTAGTCCACCAGTTCAAGTCGGAGAGCATCAGCGCCGGCGTGGCGTTCGGGTCGACCGGCCTTTCATCATAGTCGGACTCGCTCTTCCTTTTGACGCCTTGCTGCGGCGCGTCGTGGAACCTCGTGTCCTCTCCGGCGTCCTCGTCCTTGTAGTGTTGGTCGTCGTCCTGCTTATAGTGCTGGTCGCCGTTCGCGCCGTGCGCCGAGTCGTCATTGTAGTGTGAGCCGTCAGGGTGTTCCTCCTTAATCGGTTGCGCATCGTTGCCCTGGTCGTTGGCGGCATCGCCGTAGATGTCGATCTCGAACTCTTCTTCGGCCATCGTGTGTTGCTCTACGAGATGGTAATCTGCAATGTGCGAAGCCGCGTAGGATCAGCTCAGAGGACACACTGTCCGCGTGAGGCGTTGAAGCCGCACTACCTCAAGCTACGCAGTTGATAGCTCGACGAAGCGTTTTGATCTTCGATCTGGAGGCAAAAGCTGTTAAGATGACGCGATTGGTATTAGCAGCGGATATACACATCGTCGTTCGCAAGACGCGCAACAAGAACAGCAGCCAAATCTCCACCACTTGATGTCCTCAACTTCCCCATTCGAGATTCGCGCCCCCAAGACGTACCACAGAGCCAGAACGAAACGAAATTGGTGACAGGGAGAAACGCAGAGACAGGACAGAATAAGAACAGCGCAGAATACGTACACTCCAGACTCGATGTCGGCAGGACAGGAATTTATGTGTGCAGGAAGTCTTTGACAGGTCCAGAAAAATGCGTCGCCCTCCCTTCTGTCTCCTTGAATGTTTTTCCCCCTCTCGTGGTTTGAGCAAACGTGACTCCGCCTGAAACAAAAAGTCCCCTCGGCCTTCTTGGCTGCGAGATTCGGCGCGTGGGTGGATTCTGAACAACGAGAATAATGGAGACGAAGCTCTGTGCTTGCGGTCTTCCCTTCCAGGAGATATAGACAATGAAAATCCGGAGAGGTGCTTGCTTCTTTCCTCCTCGCGTAATCTGTATGCGGGAACCCGACAAGGTAGAGGGCGGCCGCCTCGGTTTCCTGGGAGCGAATAAGTATGGCTAGAGGCTGAGGACCGTTGTCCCTCCCCGTTTTGCGTTTGATCCGTGCCGGTCGCTAACGAGTTGCAAGCTCCCTCGTCATTCGAAGGTTGTTCGCTGCGGAAGTAGCTGAAGCTCGTTCCAGTCCGAGGCCCAAGCAGTGGTCGATCCTCAGTCGTCAGTCCACTGCCGATCTAAAGCTCTCGTCAAACGCTGTCCTAGTTATTATTAGAAAGTCCACCGCAGAAGACGGCATAAACAGTGATGGAAGCCGCGTCTTGACAATGGCAGGTTGAGGATCCGAGGACGAAGGAGAGGGCAGCAACGAGGCTTCGACGACCGTTTTGCGCTAAAGGCGACTGGCAGGGAGGCAAGTGGGTCAGCCACCCCTTCCGCGGGCTCTCGGCTGAAATACGGGTAATTCCTGCTGACCGCGTGCTGCTCCTGGCGTCCAATGCAGCAAAGTGGCCTCTCCCAATGCTACCTGCGGCTGTAGGGCAATAATAATAGCGGAAATTCGTCGAGCTGGCAACTTCCCCATGCTCCCGCGACGAACCATCATCATCCTTCCACCCCTAATCGCGACACGCAACACCTCTGTTTTTCGCTTCTGGAACACGGGAGATTTCTTGAGAGTTACTTCACTTCGTGTCTAATTAGTTCTTGATACCCAAATTTCAGCCTTCGACAAACGAACCGCGATCTATCTCTCTGCGCCTCCTTTCGTTCACGACCGCCACGATGTCTGACCAAGTACAAGAAATCCTCGATGTCCCCGCCGAGTTCGCCCGCGACGGCCTCCAGTTCATGAAGCGGTGCACCAAGCGTCAGTCTGCACTTGTTAGGCGCAATGCGCCATCTGAGAAGAGTCTTGTGCTAACTGTCTGCAGCCGACCAGAAGGAGTTCCTCCGGCTATGCCAGGCCGTCGGCGTCGGGTTCCTTATCATGGGCGCTGTCGGCTACCTTGTCAAGCTGAGTACGTCGGCTCCCCGTCCATAATACATTCCCGACTCCTCCAATTATTGCGCCGTACGTGCTAACGCTTCCCAGTACACATCCCGGTCAACAACATCCTCGTCGGTGGCGCGTAGGCGAAGTATCCAAGAACAGCCCTTCGAGAGGCCAAAGCAAGCACGAATGATCAGGTCTACGATCTCCAGCTGGGTGACCCCTGGCTGCATCCCCCCCGTCTACCTCCAGGAGACGAACTTGTATCATAATTCTATTCTAGCGGAGTTGTGTCGGAACACGAGGGCGGTGGTGCGGAATAAAGACTATAGGAGCATTTCGCGGGTCTGGAAAGGCGATGTCTCATATATTCATTACGTATCGTGTTGTCAGTACCTATGGGGTATATCGTATCCAGGACGGCCATGTTTTCCCAAAACGACCATCCAGCTCCAGGCCGGAGTGTTACAGGCTATGACACTGTGAACCTGCACGGCCGCAGATCCTCAGCCAGGCATAACCCCTCCGCTGGTTCATTCTCCTCATCTGCAATCTCAGCGTCCCTTTCATTAAATCTATACAGAGAACAGGTCCCCTCGCGCATCCCCAAAGAGTTCCACGCCGAGGCTACGTCCAGTATCAGCATTAAGGGCGTAATCTACAGGGGTAGTACATAGTATTAGTACTTACCGACCATGACAGGAGCACTAGGATGCCAGCTCGCGTCGCGAACGAGCGTCTGCCAGCGAGGCGGAGGCGGCCCGTACAGGCCAGGATACCGCGTGCGCCCGGCCCTCGCCAGCGAAGCATGCGTTGTGGCCTTGACATCAATCGTCCCAGCTATGGTGGCGTCGAGGTTCCAGATGTACACCTTCCCGTCGTGGCTCCCCGAGTAGACGTAGCGCGAGTCCGAGCTGCCGGGCGGCGAGAAGTGGCACCGGATGAGGGTACGCAGCACCTTGTGCCCTCGGAAGGTCACGACCGAGTTATCGTTAGGGTCCTGATCCCAGAATGCCTCGTTGTACTCCTGCCAGCGGTAGTCGAAAGTCCGGGGCCGCCGGAGTTGGAGGTCGCGGAAGCGGTCGGTGGACATAGCCTTGCGGAGGTCCCAGAGCTTCATGCTCTGGTCCTTGCCGTTGCTGAGGATGTACCTGCCGTCGTCCTTACTGTCGATGTAGGTGATGCCCTCGATGTGGCCCACGAAGGCACCAGCTTCGCGGCCGTCACCCATGCTGCGCCTGTCCCAGACCTAGAGGGGTTAGACAGTGCGATGGTAGCTGCAATATGCGGACTTACCTTGACCATGCTGTCATCCGAGCCAGAGTACAGGATGTGAGGCGACGATTTATCGGCAAAGCACACCGCATTCACGTCGTCGTTATGTCCCGGTATCCAGTGTAGAACCCCACGAGTCTCAATATCATACACCGCAATGGAGTTGGCGTTCGTCCCGGCGATGAGCTCCCTGCCATCTCCAGAGAACCTGACGGACATGATTCCGAAACGCTGAGGCGTGGCGCCAGAAGGAGTCGGGTTGCCGCCGAGATCAAGGGTGTACGGATCACCCTCATCCAGCGGGTCCGTCGGCGTGAGACAGATGCTCGGTGTGAGCGAGGTGTACGCGAGCCACTTGTTGTCGGGGCTCAGGGAAGCATCGGTCAAGGTCCACTGCGCGTAGGGGTGGTTGACCGTCTTGTAATGCCTCCATACATACGGGTTGGACGTGTCATACAGCCGAACTCTGAAGTCGTGGCCGCAGGAAAAGAAGAAGTCTCCGTCGTCTGAGAACTGTCCCGAGTATACGGAAGAATCATACCAAATAGTAGTCTCTGCTCTCCCAGATGGTATCATATCCTGAACAGATGGGAATGGTGGTTAGTTGCATTGCATTACATCAAACCCCTATGTGGGAAGAGACAGTTCGATTCCCACCCACCTGCACGATGAGCTTGTTGTTCCTTCTGCTCTCAGCCGGATTCGATATCCCTAGCTCTCGATCTAGAATACGCCGTGCCAGAACCTTCTTCGCCCTCCGCTCGGAAGCAGACGGGTTCGCACCAAACAGACCCGAGTCCATAAGCTCCCTCCCCGCGTCGCTGGGCACCTTGGGGAAGCGGTTGGGGTCCGGCCGGCGGCTGTCCACCCACTCCTCGAATTCGTCGGGGGACATCTGGCGACTGTTTCGCAAGTCGCCCAGGAGCATATCGTGTCGCAGCAGATACCGCAGCTGATTCCCCGATAAGAGTGTGTGCCTGCGGGCGTTTGGAGCTATATGGAGGCAAGGCACAAAGGTTAGCTCACGAATAGCCGGGTTAGCGGTGAAGATGGCTCACCTCGTACGGACCCCGCTACACGCCCGATGTTGAGCAGAACTGTGTCCGGCTCATCCTCGTCTCCAGCTGGCTCGCCAACAGCGAACTCGAATTCGGCATCTACACGTCTGACCGTTAACCATCCATCGGCTGTTCCAAGAGTATGGTGTCTTGGCAGACGCACCAACGTGGATAAGCTCATCGATACCGTAGTCCTCCTCATCGTTATCGAAACTGTTCCAAGAAATGAAGGCCTCGTTCAGCGTCGCGAAGAGCCCCGTGCCAGAGAACTGCTGAAACAGCTGATGGGCGAGCTCGGGGTTGAGGAGGGCCGACGGATCAGCGTCCTCATCAATTACATCATCATCATCCATGTTGTCGTCAGCACTACTGACTTCGGTGTCGTCCTCCTCCTGGTACTGGTAGTCTTCGTCGGATGAAGCGTCCTCCCAGATGTTCCCGGAAGACATGGGGATGAGGAGGCGTGACTGCGGGGTCAGTGAGACTAGAGGCGATAGGCTGTGAGACAGGGTGAGATGCTATGAGGATTGAGTGAGATAAGTGAGATGGAAGATGACGGGTCGTCGCATGTGTGATTCTCGCGCGGACGTAGTATGAACCCGACTCCAGCGTCTGGGGAGGGGATATTGAGCTCCGTCCAGGCCGCACGCTGACGTAAATACGTTTCGGTCTTAAGAGCCGAAAGCCCGGAGGGAGTGTGCCGGGAACAGGAGAGAACCGGAGCTCCCCTCCCCGGGTGGCCGGAATCTCACCGTCAAGGAATATTCGGGCAGTCAATCTTAAGGGACCCGAGGTTTATGATAGGTTACAAGCAGCATAGGCTCGAGTTCGAAGTTCGAAGTTCGAAGTTGGATCAAGGCCAAGGAACATTGCGGGAGACTTCTGAGGATGGATTCACTTCCGCCTCTGAGGCACTGTGCGTAAAGCCAACAAGGTAACACCAGCATCAACATAGCTCAGGCAGGTAAACGCTTAGAGAATGACATAGGGGCTTCTCCTTCCTGAGTTAACACTTCTCTTTGAATATCTAAGGTCAAGGAGGTTTGTTCTCCATCTGGTCTTAGTGGTGAGCCCGGAATGCCTGTGTCTATGCTTTTTCTCGGTCAGTGCACCTTGGATATTCCGCCACTGACATGCCATGGTGGGTACCTGAGCTTGGCCTGTGCAACCCCATTGTCATTTGTACACGCAGGCCTCCCGGCTTACCCCTGTCCTCCTATTTTTATTCCCCCCTGCAACAACTCATTTGCCTCAGCCTAGTTCCCCTTTCGCGGAGATCGCTGGGCCAATTTTCCCCAGCCAACTTGACTCGTATCCATTCAAGCATTCCAACTCTCTTCTTTCCCTGTGGTAATTGTTGATTTCTGATCCCTGGGTGCTGCAGTGCACCAGCGATTCTGGTTACTCAACCCTTTTCCTTCTATCCTCTCATTCTATCTCTTTCTTGACGACGACACTCATTCGGCCACGTTACCAGTTACCAACGACGATCACCAACTACTTCAACCCAAGATGAGATTATCCACTCGAGACACGCGACTGCTCCTGCTTCTCCTTCCGTCCCTTACGACCCTCGCTCCCACCGTCGTAGCTGATGCATCCGGCGTTGGCAGTGTCGAGTCCCTCCAACCGCGATCTGATGCGGCGAACAATGTCGCCCCAGTCGACGGCAACGATGGCAGGCCGCATAATGGACCCTGGGTCGAGACTGACGGCAAGGTCGACGAGCAATTGCCCCCGCTAGAGGGTCGCCCCGACGACCCCACGGTAGTCGACGGCCAGAAGATCCCCGACTCGCACGACGGTGTCATGGATGACCCCAACAGGCAAGTGCCAAAGGAGGGAACCCGCGGCACCGAGGGAGGTGTCTCTGAGAAGGCGAAAGCCATTGAGGAGCAAGAAGGTGTCACAGGAGAAGGGGTTGAGAGGACGCCAGAGACGCCCAAGGAGGCGCCCGCCCACCCTCACGAAGAAGTTCCCGCAGACGTAGGCGCTGTAGAGGGCGATGCGACTGCGAAGGAAGATAGGGGAGCGTCTGGGCTTGAGGTGAGTAACCCCATGGACGTCCATCTCTATGCACTTGTCCGTATGTCCTAACTATTCATACAGAAGCCCGAAGACCTCCCCGATCGACTAGACGATAACCAACTCCCCGTTCCCGACTCCGTCAGCACTGACCACCTTAACATCCCGTCCACATCCGCTCCCGAATCCGTCATCGCCGAGGGCGTCATCCAGCCCTTCCATTCCTTCGCTCTCTCCCTCACCATGATTATCGTCTCCGAAATCGGCGACAAGACCTTTCTCGTCGCCGCCCTCATGGCTATGAAGCACGACCGCATGGTCGTCTTCTCCGCCGCCTTCGCCGCCCTCCTCGTCATGACCGTCCTCTCCGCCGTCCTCGGCCACGCCGTCCCCACCCTAATCCCCAAGCGTCTCACCAGCTTCATGGCCTCTATCCTCTTCTTCGTCTTCGGCGCCAGGCTGCTCCGCGAGGGCCTTGCCATGTCGCCCGACGAGGGCGTTTCCGAGGAGATGCACGAGGTGGAGCGCGAGCTCGCTGAGAAGGAGAAGGAGAAGGACGCCTACGCCCTTGAGATGGGCGTCGGCCACGTGGGCAACCGCAAGTCGCGGCCTAAGAACCGCTTCCCCGCGCCGCCGAGGTCCCCCTCGGCCTCACCCGCCAGGAGTCCATCGCCGTCGTCGCGTAGCCTGTCCTCATACTTCCAGGGACTGGAGAACCTCTTTTCACTGCTGCTGAGCCCGGCGTGGGTGCAGACTTTTGTCATGACGTTCCTAGGGGAGTGGGGCGACCGGAGCCAGATCGCTACCATCGCGATGGCAGCTGGGCAGGACTACTGGTGGGTCACACTGGGAGCCACTGCGGGGCACTGCATCTGCACTGGTATTGCCGTGATCGGGGGGCGTGCCATCGCCGGGCGCGTGAGCATGAAGAAGGGTATGTATCTATCTATTTCCTTGGTTTGTGGAAGGCTGCTAACGGTATTTCCAGTTACAATTGGCGGCGCGCTAGCGTTCCTCGTCTTCGGCTTCATCTATCTGTATGAATCTGTCTACTCGTCATAACATGGAGTAGACTAAGACCGGTGATTCGCTCCTATTCTCACGACCTTCCTCCTGCACGCGGCTTTCTCTTTTTATTTATGTTATAATGCAAACGACGTAACGGGCCTTCCGCTTCATTTTCCCGCAGCCACGTGTAGGGAGGAACGGAGTGTCATTATCAAGGCGGGATATGTACGAATTCTTGTTGGGGGAAAAAAGAAAAGGATCAGTTCAGGTAAAGGAAGGTCATAGCCATGATAGATCGCCGCCCACGGGTTTCCTCGGTGAGGCTCTCTTTGTAATAGACGGCTTTGGTAATTGGAACATTTTTTTGCACATCTGGTAGCGACGTCGAGGCAAATTTGAAGCCTTGAACGTAGAGCGAGCCGAGAACTAAGAGTCCACCGGTGGATGCTGTACGGCAAATCCGCACCAATTCCACCCATGGCACAGAGTGTTGGTGAGCTCCCGGAGAATCGAAGAAGAATGGCGCCGGCTAAAGTTCGGCATTCTTTTACGGAGGTAAAGCGCTAGCCAGCTGGGTGGACCCGTCAAAACGCGCCGGAAGAATTCTCATCACGTGCAGAAATTTTTTAGGGCTCACTCAGTCAGTCCCTCCGCCAAAGTCACCCACTCAATCGGAACCCCCAAGCGGCCGAGAAACCTGCGAAAGAAGCCCCAAACCCTCTCTCCCTCCGATTTCATCGCCAACGACAACAACACAACACCGGCAAGATGAGTACGTTTCGAGACCCTGATACCCGCCCATCCAAATGCCTTTTCTTGGACATTCTTGAGGGGTTCTCCGAGCCTTGGCCTCGAGCGGTTCATTGTGAGGATATTGAGTTAACGATGGTGTGTAGCGAAGGGAACGTCCAGCTTCGGTAAGCGTCACAACAAGACGCACAACCTGTGCCGACGATGCGGTTCGTTTGATCCCCTAGCCCCGACCGACCTCCTGCCCGCGGCGAATTAAACGATTATCCGTCTGTGGTGGAAACTGTGGAAGGGATATTGAATACTGACGAGGTACCCAGGTCGCCGCTCGATGCACATCCAGAAGCACACCTGTGCTTCGTGCGGATACCCCTCCGCTAAGATCCGGAAGTGTACGTCTCGATAACCCCCCTCCGACCAAGAACTCCCACGGTCTATGTTCACCCTCTGGCATAGCAAAGGGACCCATGATTCTTGCACGGGACATGCAGCTAACGCTGGGACACAGTCAACTGGGGCGAGAAGGCCAAGCGGAGGAAGACCACCGGCACCGGCCGCATGAGGTACCTCAAGGACGTCTCGCGCCGCTTCAAGAACGGGTTCCAGACCGGCGCGCCCGCCAACTCCCGCGGCCCCTCGAAGCCTTAAATCGACTCCGCCCAACCTGATGGATGAACAAAACGGAGTCTAGGGTGGCAAAACGAATGGGAAATGAAAATTACTTATTTTTTTGAACTCTGGTCTTAACTCATGACGAACCCGCTTGCGGCGTAAGGGCGGTGGTTTTCAAAAGGGAACTATAGCAGTGTGAGGGCTGGATGGGGAAGGGGTATGTGCATGGATGGGATGAGGCGTGCATGTGTCCGAGTTGAAATACAAATCTTATCCCGCCGATATATCACCCTGGGGTCCGGAACGGCTCGTTTGGGTGGACTATGGATTGATCTATCCGAATGCCTAGGCCGAAAACTCCTTGCAGTCATGATTCTAGGTTGATGTCGGAGGAATCGATAAGACTAGCCTCCCAGGTCTTTGAACGGATTCTCGCTCGGATATGAAAGTCTGGTGATGGGGTCTCTATTGACATGGCACTGACCTCTATATGCATTCCGAATACCCACGTCCAGGGGTTGAGCCTTCCCTCAACATACCATCCGTCATTGCCCCCTCTCAAATACCTTGACACCCCAATCACTCCCCACGAAATACAAATACTCATGCACCTCCACTTCCCCGCCCGGCTCCTCCGTGGCGTCTTCATCCCACCCGCCGCCGCCCGTAATCCTGAGTACGCCACTCACGTCGCTCGCGGCGCCAGTATCGAGCATCCTACATGAGAGGACGAGCCGCGCCTCGTGGGCGGCTGATAGGGCGAAGGCGGCATGGGAGCGCTCGAGGTTGGTGGATTGGGGTTCTATTAGAGGCTCGTCGGCGGAAAGAGAGAGGATCGTGGCATCCGCCCTCTACTTGTTGTTAGCTGCGATCCTAAGGTCCCTAGGTCCTAACTAGGGAAGGGCTCGACTCAAGACGTACCTCCCGTAGTGAGAGGATCGCATCACTGAGCGCCAAACTCGTCACCTCTTTGCCGCTCACGGCGAGGAAGCAGTCCGGCTGGTCAATGAACAGGAGGACCCTCTTTCCGCCATTCCGCAGCTCGTCCACCGCAGCGCTGATCTCCCGCGTCACGTCCTCCAGCTTCGGCGATCGGAGAACTCGTCTGCCCGCCGGCGGCTTCTCGGTGGAGGGAAGGAAGAGGGATGTTAGGCCATCAACGAAGGTGAAGGTTGAGTTACGGGTCGCGAGATCTAGATCGAGGCCCTGTCCCAGTTTCCGTTAGACACTCCCACCAATCTCCATGCGGCGTATGCTTGACGTAGGATAGGAGGTGGAAAGCATACCAATCTGGTCGCGCCGTCTTTCCAAAACGCATAATCCCGCATAAAGCTCACCAGAACAACTGCTATATCCCCCGCTCCTGCCCCTTCATCGTCCGTCCTCTCCCGCTGCCGGAGGTCCTGCAGCTCCTCGTCGTCTGCCGTCCGCGGGGCAAGGTGGTGGAGGAGGTAGCGGAGGACGAGCCAGTTCGTGGTGGCGCCAAGGACGGAGGTGAGGAGAGTGAGGGAAGAGGAGGGGAGGGAGAGGTATGGGGTTAGGAGGTGGGGTATTCGGGTGGACATTGTGGTTGTGGTTGGGGAGCTTGAGGATGTCACGAACTTTTTGGGCGGATGGAGGGGTTGAGCTTCATGGCGGGGATAGTGGGCGTGGGTAAAATTACACGGTGTGCCAGCTTCATCTCCCGCCCCACCAAAGGTCTATCACAGGACATGAAGCATGGTTCTCCAGCATGCAGAACATCGAGTCTTATTTTCTATGTAAAGATATTCGTCGTCATGTTGAAGTCATAATGCTCATCCGTAGCGCTAAACAACCAACGATCCCCGCGAGTACATTCCCGAACCTCACCGAAATTCAGCATTACAAACAACTCTCTCAAGAGATAGAACAAAGAACTGGCCGTTCACAGCCACCCCAACAAGCCCATAAACATTAACACCCCTCCAATGAAGAGCATATCAGGCATCCATATCTGTGTCCCGGAGGTCCCCTCCGCTTGCTCCGTCTGCAAGGGAACCCCTCCAGTCGTCGGGCTCCACCCTGGCGGGGGCATTGCTTCAGCTGTAGGTTCTTCCGGGTACTGTTCTAACGATGAAGGGTGTCCCGCATCTGCTGTATCCGCCGGCTCTTGTGTTCCATTATGGCCAGTGCTATAATTCGGGAGCTCCTCGTCATGAGCGGCCGTGGTCTTGCGTGGCGCCGCCGCAGACACCACAGTCTTATTCCGGGATGCCGCAGCGGTAGGACCAGAAGGCACCTTCGTAGCCCTCCCGGATCCGCCTGATTCGATCGGCGGAATTGCAGATTCTGGTGGGCTTTCTTCGACATCTACAGGGGAGTCGTCTTTGCAGGGGCAGTAACACAGCTGGCTCTCGTGGGCCGTTGGGTGAGGGATCGATGAGTTGGCACTTCCCGTCTCCATGGGGCCAACGCGGCCATGGGCGTTGTCTCCGATATCTGAAGGGCTTGCCGCACCTCCTACTGGATCCGCAGCGTTTATAGGTCCTGAAGATGTAGGAGATGGCTCAGGGGCGTCGGCGGAAGGCCCTGACGACGAGGAGGGTAAAGGCACAGTGATAAAGTGGGTAACCGTAGAGGTGGAAGTGACGGTCGTGGTATACTCGTCTTCATTTTCGGGAGTGTTCTCGTAGGAAGGATCCTTCTGCGTGGGTTCCGACTCGGGCGGGTCTATGGCCTGTACGTCGGCCGTCGACGTGGGAGGAAGGACGGTCGTGCTCTCATCTGCAGGCCAGGGCGGCCCTTCATAAGAAGGATCCTCCTTCGTCGTGGGCCCAGACTCGCGCGGGCCTTCGGTCTGCGCGTCGGCTGTCGAGGTGGGAGGGAGGATGGAGGTGTACTCATCTTCACTCCACGGAGTACCCTCGCGAGAATGATCCTGTGCTGGGGCGGGTCCAGGTTCGGGGTTACCCTTGGCCTCGGCATCAGCCACAGTAGACATGGAACGAACGGCAGTGGTTCCCTCATCCTCAACCTCTGGAGGGTCATCGTCAGGAGTATGCTGTGCCTGTGTAGGTTTCGGCTTGGGAGGATCCTCGGCCTCTGTGTCGGCGCGGTCCTTGTCGTCTTCGTCCCTGTAGTCGCCCCGGCCTCCATTATCACCATGCTTGTCGGCATCAGAGCCCCTGGCCGATCCATCGTCGTCGTCTCCATACGGAGGCTTGTGTGCTAAGCCGCGCTCTATAATGTTGCGGCCTGAATTTTGATCCAGACTCGCCTGATCATAGATTGGGCGGTAGTCCCTGGCCGCTGAGAAGGCGAGAGACGTGAGCACCAACAAAACACGGGCCTTCATTTCGAGGCAGTTGAGGGAAACACCCCAATAAGTCTCAAGAAGGCTTGTGTTAGAGAAGAAATTTGTAAGTTCTTTGCGGGTTTACTTCGATACCGGCGCCGTACGTGGGAGAATAGCACCTTTTATACCGGCACAGTCTGGTCCTGCGGGCATCGTCCTACAGCGACGGGGGCTTTTCCCATTCATGCCCGTATCCGGAGTCTCTGTACCCCAGCCATTTCATTTAAATAATCTAAAAATTCCTCGCGATATCTTCCTCGGCGTCGAGGACTTTGAGCACATTGAGGTTGGTATGTTCGTGTAAGTGCCCTTCCGACTATCTCCCAGCCCCGTCCGCAGAGCACCGTGGTCGCAGAGATGCATCGGCAGTGAAGACTCGAGAGTTCTTCTAAGACCATTTGCCACATACTTAGTAGGGGATGTCGTTCCATTTGGCTGGGCGGGTGTCTTACATGTAAGACCTGTAAGTCCCCGTGGCTGGATTTGGCACATCCGGCGTTTTTTGGGGGGGGGGGGGGGGTTCACGACTAGATTACCGCGAGTTGCTAAACGTTCACAGCAAAATAAATGA